>JAYKKT010000055.1:2820000-3065000 GCA_036023115.1 Brasenia schreberi | reverse complement strand
ACCAATTCTTTTCTCACACTAAGTGTGATTGGCTGTGTGTTCTTAGTCACCAATCAAAATTTAGCTTGATTTTGTGTCACAAACAGTGACGGATCTAGAATTTTTGTGGGTAGCACGAATCGCCTATTCAACCATTTAAGGTGAGACGAATATGTAAAATAGCCATGAATTCAATGGTGCACTATAACTTTTTTTATTAGTTCTTCGCATTTCAGGCGGAGCGACCGTCGCACCTTGCTTCAATCTAGATCCGGCTGGTGCACTATAACTTTTTTATTAGTTCTTCGAATTTCAGGGGGAGCGACCGTCGCACCTTGCTTCAATCTAGATCCGGCACTGGCCACAAGTTACCAGAAGATACGCTCTTGTTCTTTTTGAGTTCTGTAATACAAAATATAACAGTAGCAGATGCACATTGAATTCATGGGCTCACCTGGGTGTTTTATGTATACTGAGTTGTTTCAACTTAGATATTACCAATTCTGGGTAAACTGAAACCTGAAACCGAAACTAAATCGAATTGGAGTTGGTTTCAGTTCAAATTTCAAGCGCAGTTCTGGAACAATTTTGGTTCTAGCTTTAAGTTTGGCTTTGGAACCAGCCTTAGAATATATTATATTACACACACACACACACACATACATGTTTATATATTAGAATTTCAAAATTTATTTTAAAACTTGACTAAAATGATCAACCATCATGACTGATCATTTCACGTTCAACCATTATGTTCATATTGTGATCTACCTTCTTTAACACATCAACTGTAAAAGCAAAATAATGTTTTATGAGTTCTTCCAACCATATTAAGCCTCTTTTAGATATTCACCACCAATTCCTTAGTAACCTTGCACTGTTAATTTTACAAAGAGCAATAGCTCACCTGGTTAGGTTGTTAACTCACAAGTTGAAGGTGATGAGTTCGATAAGGGGGAGTGAATGTTTGGGCTTACATTATAAAGTAGGTCGCATCCTAAAATATTTTCTACAAATTCGTAGGCATAACCATGGCTATTCACCCACTCCCAAATTCTTTCTAGATCCGCCGCTATGAAGTGCTAGCAAATCAAAACAAACCTCAATCATTTCTTTTTTTTACCAATGATTGAGATTTAAATTTTAAAAACAAAAATACTCTTGTGAATAGGTATTAGTTTCTCTCTCTCTCTCTCTCTCTCTCTCTCTATATATATATATATATATATATATATATGATCAACGGTACAAGCTGTACAACTCGATTGACATCATGTATGGCTACAGTCTGTTCTCGTTGATGAGGAATCAAGAGACTTAAATTTTCAAGCATTGTGGGCTATTCATTTGTTATGATCCCACTGATCTGTCCTATGCAAATTGTAAATGTTAAAGCTTCTTTCTTACTTACGTAACTTGCAGGCCTTCACAGCTAACAGAATTGAAATTGAAAATTAACGTTACTCTACTTATTATTTGTGGCGGTGGCTATGAGCAAGATTGCATGAGGTACTAAGGATCAACGATTATGTATGGAAGACACTAAATTATAAATATATATAATAAATATATCCAATGTGACTCACTTCTGATAATGCATACTTATACCCATCTTTTTTTTAATGGTATGAGTGTAATATAAGGTAATTTTTATATTTTTCCAAATATTTTTATAACTTTTAAGTAATACTCATATCTCTAAAAAATAAATCATGGAATTTTTCATATATACATGTGCATGTGGGTGCACGCTTATATAAAACTAAGTGCACTATGGTCATTAATGCAGTGATATACCAAATCTATACCATCTCATAAAAGAAGCCGGATGGTTAAATTTAAAAACCAAAAAATATTTTTTTGAATTCCGAAAAGTGTCCTTTCAAATTCAAAAAAGTCGAAAGTAAATGTATACTTTTAATTTAAAATTGAATTACAATAATATGTTTTGTTTCATTTTGGTGTACTACTGCATTAATGATGCATGTTGCACCAAATTCCCGTTCTGTTTGGTGCGATCTTGTTGATGATGAAAAGTCAATTTCACGGTTTGGTGTTCTCCCCGGCATTGCAAGCACATTGGTGATGTCGATTTGCTGGCCAAACTAGCCAGTTCATGCAGGTGGTACGGGAAGTGGTTTGTATAATGGAGATTCTCTCTCTCTCTCTCTCTCTCTATATATATATATATATATATATATATATATATATATATATGTGTGTGTGTGTGTGTGTGTGTGTGTGTGAGTTAATTAAAATGGTTGGAATACCTCTTAAAAGTAAAAAATATTTAAAAAAGGATATTTTATTTCTAATGATTGTCAAGATGATAGCATAGTTCTCTCTCTTAAAAGTAAAAATATAAAAAGAAAGGATACTATATAATGGAAACATCTTATTTAAGGTGTACTTTATCCTTATAGAATCCCTGACCTTTCGCGCGAGAAGTTTCCTCGATTATATAATACTTGAGTTTATACAGCCTAAACCTAACTGTCTCATCGAACTCCTAAGGTGACGCAGGATTCATTAGAATAACATGACGTTCACAGTCACCCAACGTTGTGTGTCAAAATGGGAAGCTCGGCCAGGATATTCTGTCCCATATTTGGAGCGTGGTGAATGGCCCAGGTTGGTCTAGCCTTGTGGCCTAAGTGAGCCTCACCCGGCTCCCCTGCAATGCCAAAAGATGGCACTAACATAATTACCAATATGGTGGGATAATACATAGGGAATTTACATGAACCCTTCCAGAGAAGAGGATTACAAGAAGCCCGTAGGAACCAGTGTACTTCTCGTGAAATTGCGTCCTCTAGTTAGAACTTGACATGAGCTACAAACTAGGCGAACTATATTACAGAGCTCAAAGAGGCCACCCCCGATTCTCATCAGAAAGATGAGCAAAAAAGCATAGAAAAGATTTGTGTTTGAACGAATGACCTATTTTGGGAGCCCTAATTCGAGAAGAAAATGAATAATTTGTACGCATTATTGAGCAACAAAAAGCTACTTGTGGAAAAAGAAGCAGTATGTGAAAGAGCAGAGATTTCAAGTGCACGAGTACACATGTATATAAGAAAAACTTGGTCACTTAAAACAACAATCGGTCGTAAAAAAGGAACACATACAGGACTTGCAGATTCATCCTACATATAGAGTCCTTCAGGCACTCCTTCCTTCTTCTTGAACATGACTTTCTCTTTTGCTTTCTTGAAGTCCACGTGTGTTACCTGAGTCGGCGATTCATCAGGTTGATTGTCAACCATAAAGCATTAAATGACAAACCACAAGATCAACAACATTGACAAGCCATAACATGCAGAGTGTAACTAGAGAAATCATCCATTCTTTGAAGCTTCAAGTGGCTCCACCAAAAAAGAAAACAAGGAAAATGAACTACAACTTCCATACAATGAAAATAAATCCTACCGAAAACTAAGAAATGGGTATAATACAGGGTGAAACCGCCCCTTTCTCATAGTAAGGCTGGTCTTAAGCCCCATTGCACATTAAAAGACAGGCATCATGTGGAAGCGAAATGCATATTTTATGTACTATGAGTTCGTCATGATGTGTTTAGATTCTGGAACAGGCAAATCCAAGTAAAGCATTTGGAATATTGGAAGTTGCCGAATCCTAGGTTTGGCAGCTATAGTGGAAATGTGACAATTACGAAGTACATAGTTTCGCATAAATTCTAATGGAAAGGGATCACGCTCCTTCCACAAAAACACAAGTAACATCCACGAAGGAGCTCAGTTCAACCAAAAATATGTTTCAACATCTTATTCTGAAATAAAAATCAAAGAAGAAAATTTTTGTACAACGTATGTTTCATCCATACTATCTAACCTCCAAAAGGGATGATGCAGAAAACACAGAAAATTGCTTTGTAAGCTTTAAAGTGACATTATAGACAATTAAAAGAGGAATGGATTAAGGAACCAAAAAAACACCTCATGAATATTAACTTAAATGGCGCCTTTCCTCCTACAAATGAGAAAGAGCTCTGAAATACCTGTTCCCAACATAAATGGAGTGGATGAAAAAATACTGCAGAACGGTTAATACCACCAAAATTCCTCCACACTAGGCAAAGCATTTTGAGAGAATCTTAACCCTGTATAAATCCTATATTTTGGTGGCCTAGTATTACCATTATGTAACATGCCATGTCACATTGTCCTCCGTGATTGTATGAAATCCCATAACCCAGAGGCTGACTCAAAGCATTTTGGGCTTATTTTGTAAATGTGGGAACTGTTCTTGGTAATTTCCCACCAAAGAATCATGTTCAACTATGTTTTTAGACTTCAGAGAAAGAGAGATGATGTAGATGTAGCTTACCCAGCACAACAGCATTATAAAGTTGTGGATCCTCATATTATGGATATAAGAAGTGCTTAATTTATTAGGATTAAAAATTTATTCCAAGTGACAACTATTGGGGCATCCGTAATATGATACAAGGTCATGTTGTTTTGGAATAGAATGCAAGGACGTGATATAGAGTCCTTCAGGCACTCACTTTCTGTTTAGGAGCAGATCAAGAAATGTTGTTCTAGAGTAAGACCCAAAAGCAATATTAGACAGGATACCAGAACGAGAAGTTATTTCAAATACATAAAGGGGTTGGTCCTCATACCTAAGACGATAAATCTGCAGGATGAAGAAGAAACCTACAATCATGCCTATCACTTTCTTTGCATCCACTAGTTCATCACAACAATCATCTTCATCGAGCCAAATGAAGGAAGTTCTCATAAGAAAATGTGAACTTCAAGTTGGACATTCAAATCTTAAAAGCAATTTCATGATATGAGTTTGCAATCAGAACCTGAGTATTAACTCGAGTTAAATAATAACTCCTAGGTAGAGTACCATGTAGGAGATCAATTTTAATTTCAGTTATGTTGTTTTGGAATCTTGCAAGTTATAGTTGTGTTATCCACTAACAGCTTAACAAGATACCATTTCAAACTCTAGACTCTGGCATGCGCTTTTAGTGCATTATGTGTTTTTTATGTACTTGTCTTTTTTTTGTTACAACTGGAAGCCCAAAGCAAGGTATGCATGCCCTGGAAGTTGAACTGATATCCTGCATCTCGTGTTGAAAGCCCTAACAGGTGAGCTACCACTCTGAGTGCAATATCTTGTTTTATTTGGTCTACTTCAATGCTTGCTATTTTTAGGATTTTTCTATCTAAAGAAATGGTTTTACGCCACTTATGATACACCACGTGTCTAGCTATTGGACTTTCCAACATGGGTAATAATGTTCCTTACAACCTTCAGTTAACATAACACCAGGTATCAAGTTTACATTTTCCCCAACACAAACAGTGAATAACCAAGAACCGATTTCCTTTGTAGTCAGATGAGAAGCGAAAGTGAAATTGCAGAAAGATAGGAACTAGAAGGGAAATGCAATCACACTCATACAATGTGTGGGACAATAGAGAGACAAAAGGAAAATGTGTCAGTCATTGAGGGGCCTATTCCCTCCAGATGATCTTTATTTCATTTTGAAGGGAAAGTGGGACATTTTGCTGAAATGACCCATAGTGATTAGCAAAAACATGCAGGTTTGGCACATGGGAGAGTAAAAAGGTGAAAACAGAGAATGCTCAGAAATATAAGTTAAGAAGAAAGAGATCAAGAAACCATCAACTAGAAAGAGAAATGCGTAAAATGACTTTCAAAGAAAAGTCCACAAAGAGACGAAGAGACAATACCTTCATCCTGCGCTCTCTCAAAGCCAGCAAACCTGCTTCGGTGCAGATGGCCTTGATATCAGCTCCAGATAACTCATCCTTTGTCATAACAAACTCTTCCAAATTTACATCATCAGCCAATGTCATTCTTGATGTGTGTATCTACAGCACAAAGAGATTAAATAACAGGAACCCTCAGTGAGTACCATCAACAAGGCTAGAAACAGATTGGTCCCATATAACATCAGCAAGACATGCATTTTTCACAGACTGACATACCTGAAAGATGCGCCTCCTGGTTTTGATGTCAGGAAGAGGAAATTCAATTTTCCTGTCTATTCGTCCAGGCCTAAGCAATGCAGGGTCAAGACTCTCAATCCTGTTGGTGGCAAGAATGACCTTTACATCTCCCTTAGAATCAAAACCATCCAACTGGTTGAGCAATTCCAACATGGTTCTTTGGATTTCACGCTCCCCACCAGAGTGGGCATCATACCTTAATAACCATAAAAGATAAATACATAAATAAACAGTGATGGGAGATAAGCCTGAAACCTAGAGCAAAGTGAATCTAGTATCGACCTTTTTGTTCCCACTGCATCTATTTCATCAATAAATACAATTGAAGGAGAGAGGTCATCAGCAACCCTGAATAGTTCTCTAACTAGTTTTGGCCCGTCTCCAAGATACTTTTGTATAAGTTCACTTCCAACAACCCGCAAAAAGGTTGCTGATGTTGAATTAGCCACAGCCTGCAGTGCAATACCAAAGTATTCTTAAAGTTAAAACACCACTAAAGTGGCATATTTGGAACTTATGAATCATAAGTTGACTGAAAATGAAATAACCATACTAAATTAAGAGAGCCATGATCATGCACCTTGGCCAATAAAGTTTTGCCAGTTCCAGGCTCCCCATACAGTATCACACCTTTGGGTGGTCTGATGCCAATATCTTCATACAGTTCAGGATGGGTGAGAGGAAGTTCAACTGCTTCTTTGATTTCTTGAATTTGAGCATCTAATCCTCCAATATCAGCATAAGATTCCAATGGAGCCTTCTCAACCTTCATTACTGATACCATCGGGTCAACTTCATCTTGCAGGAGGCCAACAACAGAAAGCACCTGAAAGTGCAAGGGGTCAGTTGCATTTCCTTAACTGTCAATTTTTGCAGCTTCTAAAAAAATGATTATGTAATGATGCGTTAGACAGCTGACAACTAGGGTAAAGCTTTTTCATCTCTACAAACCATTGGATTGGATCCTATCGAAGCACTGTAGCGAAGTGTGCTTGGTGAGTCGTGAAACTAGTATGACGGCTGATCTCCTAGGAAGATCTCGTGCTGCATTCTCTAGCCCATCACACCTAGTATTGGAAAAGGCTTGATCAAAGTTAAGCTCGAGGTTCACGAAAGGAACAAAATTCCCAGTTTCACCTCTGGCAACCGTACTAAGCATGAAACCAAGAAAATTTCACTTGAGCACTGTGAATCTGTGTTCCGTTTCCATGACTTCTCATTCAGTTCAGAGCTTCACTATTTTGCACAAGCAGCCAATAGAGTGGGAAGCAAAATTTTTGCACCACCATCTTCACTAAAGCATAAAGCAAACAGTGATATAACAGGCTATGAAATGAACTTGACTAGCACTTGGATATCATCGATTCAACATAGATTACAACAACAACAACTAAGCCTTTTCCCATACTAGACGGGGTCGGCTACATGGATTCTTTGTTTCCACAGATCTCTATTGTGTGCCATGTTAGCAGTTAACTCCCAATAAGCTAGATCATTCTTTATTGTTTCTTTCCAACACTTTTGTGGTCGTCCTCTACCTCTTTTAATACTTTCCAAATTTAGTTTTTCTAACCTTCTTACAGGTTCTTCTTTTGATCTTCTTTCTATATGTCCAAACCAACATAGATTACCAAATATTAATGAGCCTAAAGGCTAAAACAACTCAATAACTATGTATCATGAGCTAGGAGCCAGTTGTATCAGCCTGAAAAACTTAAGGACCCCAAACTCTTCCCTAGCACAGAAGAATCGCCAATAAAGAATAAAATGCATGACCAGGCCACTTCACTGGTCTGTTGGTTTTGGCTGTGCTCTAAAACTTCAGCAACATCTAATTAAGTGATGATCCATCTCAACTTAGATAGAGTGACTATTCGAACACCCCACTCTCTTCAAAGACAACAGGCCAACGATGACTTGTTCTTTCTCATGAATCCTTGTCACTTCATACAACTGCTGCACTTCTGCTATTCCCTCTAACACCACTGAACCTTTAGATAAATCTGGAGCACTATCTAGACCACGCTTAAACATCTCAGAGAAGCCCACGCGATAGGATTCCAATGCTCAATTCGGAAAGTTGTCAGTTACCCAATTCAATAAAAAAACAGACCCACACGAATTATGTACTATGTATCTTGACAGAAATGAACAACAAACCCTAGACTATTATCCAAACCCAGAACTCACTACTAATCACCCATGTCATCCACAAAAGAGAAACCTAACTTTGGACAGGAAACGCTGACCCTTCAAGGCTTCAACAACAGTCTACTCCTACGGAGTTCTACTAACCACCCAGACCCTCATTAAATCCCGAAAATCAACAAAAACTGAATTGTATCCGAAACACTACTTTCCAAACAGGCAAATACATTGAATCCATCACTAAAACGCCAACAAACATGGACACCCAATCACTAGTGTACCTTAATCCGGATGCCTTGTTCAAAAATCCGAAGCCCCAGCACAAAAGGAAAAGAAGAAAACCACGACAAGTCACAGAATCATATAAGCATCAACTTAATCCTAACAGAGAAGAAATTCATAAATGAACGACAAACAAGAGAAGAAAGAAGAAAACCCTAAATACGCATAATTTTCAGCCAAGATGAAATTAGCCAAATCCGAGAAGGAATCTACAAGGATCCATTCACCTTGTTGTGCATGAGGATCGCGCATCCCGGTTCAAGCTGGTCCTTGTCGACGAAGGAAAGAATCCCGACGTAATACTCGGGTCCCACAGACGACGAGACGATGGCATGGTTCTCATCGATCAATTCCTCTAGGTTCCCGACGCTCATTGGAGATCCGCGGAGATCGTCAACCTTCGACCGATCCTCCTCGTTCTTGTCCTCCTGGGGCTTCAGACGCTCTTGGCTCGTCACGAATTCCTCCTCCATGAGAAGATAGTCCTTGATCCGTTCTAGTTTCAGGAGCCGAAGCTTGCACTTCGTGAGAGGCGTCACCGTCGGTAGCCTAGCGGCGGCCTCGGGCCCCTTCTGCTTTCGCTGCTTCCGGCCAACGCGCGCCGGAGGGGCCGCTGGCTCGAACTTCTTCTCCTTCTTGTCGTCGTGCTTCCGATCTCCGGGGAGACCTTGCCCCTTCATGCTCCCGGGAGAACCCTGACCCATCTCTCTCTCTGATTATTCTCTCAAGGGTTTCGCTTGGCGTCGTCTTCTTCCTCTTTCGCCTCCAATCGATTCAGCACCGATGGGCTTTTCTTTAGAGGGCACCCGTTATTTATAGAGCCACTCACTCTGGATGGGTACCTCATATGAGGTTAAAATGGATTCGGTCCGATTTTGTGGTTCTGGGTCTCGGGTCGGGTTTTGATGATTCGTTGGGGTTTTCGTGATAGAGAGGGCACCGGATATTGATAGAACCATTCCTGATCTGTTTTTTCGGGTCGGGTCTAGATGACATCACGATAAGCAGAGGTGGAAAATCGGGTTGATGGGTTGTCAGATCAATTTGGATTCGGGTCGAAAGCAAGTTTACTCTGATCCAACTGATTTATTTTTAAGGTCACTTTCCAGAGCCTAGACTCGACCTAACCGGATTTGGTTCAACCAAACCCGGTCCCATTGGTAAGCAGGCATATAACCAACCTGCAGCTTGTTGCTCGGCTCGGTTCAGTCCTGGAACTTATAAGAAACACACTTTGATAGAATCGACCGAACTTAGCTTGGTTCCTTAATGGCCTGTTTGATTGCGAGGCCAGGACTACAAACCAAACCCGGTCCCATTGGTAAGCAGGCATATAACCAACCTGCAGCTTGTTGCTCTGCTCGGCTCGGTTCAGTCCTGGAACTTATAAGAAGCACACTTTGGATAGAATCGACCGAACTTAACTTGGTTCCCTAATGGCCTGTTTGATTGCGAGGCCAGGACTACAAACTCAGGTTCTACTTCCAACGACCCACTTCTAGGGTTGTCAAGTCTATGAACCTCGTAATTGAATTAAAAGGAGGATCATAAAACTTTACTTTTTACTATACATCGAGGCCCGTGTTGTATTTTAGAGAACTGACACAAAATCGACCGAACCATAGCTGCACCTGAACCCGGAGTAGCCAATTCAGTTCGTTCCATCACGCCTGAAATCGGAACTTAACCGATCTTTTGGTTACGATTCTGCTGGATTCACAACATTCAGGTGTCTTTTTGGTTTGGGTTCCATTTGAGAAAAAACATGGCAACATAATTGGAAATTTGGAACCAAAAACAAAATGGTCTAAACCACTGGTTTTGATTTTGGTTCCAGTTTGGCTCCTTCCTCGGTGGATTCCTGGCCGATCAGGGGACCCCTCGGTTCTCATTCCAGTCCTCCGAGTTCTGATTGTGGTCACTTTTTCAGGTGTTTTGGGTTCAGTTCAACCTGCCAAACCAGGTCAAAACTCACCACCTCTAATCATTTACAATTGAGTGCAGTAGAGGCATACGTCTCATCCGAAATCTGAGAAAATATTGGATCTACTACTGTATATAAAGAAATAAAAAATACTTTGTGAATGTAAAATATAAGTACACCTTACTCGTGATACAAGTATGCCTCATCTCAAAAGAAAATTATGAGTCCTTTACTGATTGAGTGGCAAATATCAATTAATATTTTTAATAAAACGAAGATTGTTTTTCTTTTTGTAGAATGGAGAGGCCGAAGTCAAATGCACGCCCTAGATATCAAACTCACAACCTTCAACCTGTGACTCGACCCCCTGACCAGATGAGCTATCGCTCTTTGTGTAAGATTTCAAATCCAGATTTGGATTTTCTCATGGGTCTGGTGCTATCATTCCAAAGTGGGAAGTAAACTTGGATCTGAATAATCCAGGTTTGTGTAAGATTGTTTCATGTCACGTTTCTGCTTATTCACCTTCAGTATGAATTCAGCAACTCTGAACTTCTCGAATATAGATTGATCATAAATGCAGTTGTAGTCTACCCGACGAGTTTTCATATTTTCGGGATAAATTGATCATAAATGCAGTTGTAGTCTACCCGGCGAGTTTCCATATTTTCGGGATAAACTTTTCCAGTATCAACGTCAATACAAAATCATAGTGGATATGGCCATCCCACCAAGATGAACACAGTGGGTTCGTTCACATATGAGATTTGGTCATCTCAATCTTCAGATGATAGGGAGATTGTGGGATTTTAGAATCCAAATAAGGATCTTGACAACTATGGAAGTCCCGGGATGTCTTTAACTCGTGCTCATGTCCTCTCCCCCCCCCCCTCCCCCTTGTTACGAAGGGAAGCTGAAGCCTAACACACACACGCGCAACCCCACCTCTCCCCACCTGAAATGGAGTCAGCGAGCATTGACGGTTAGCTAGTGCCCTGCAAGTCATGCCCTTCTTTGATTTGGTAAACCAATATGTGGATATGAAAGAACAAAACCAGTATATACGTACAAAAGACATATACATACACACATAGTATATGTATATATAAGAAAATCAGACCCTCACCTCTACTATGTTCACTCATTATTTTTTGATATGATCAGTATAATTTAATTTTTTTTAAAGATTCTCGAAAAAAAAGAACAATATTATTATACTAATATTTTTGAAAAGTAATGATGAAACATGAACAAACAACACCAATAGTAGAAATGATTCAATCAATATATATTCACACATATTTGGATCCTAATCCCGAACACTGTTTAGAACTTTCAAACCATTGAGATCAAGTTTTAAGGTCGAGAGAATAGTTCACTGTTATACTGTGTGCTTTATATTGTGGCCCAAACATTCAAGAGTGATTAAAAAACTTTTAAGGTGGGAGTGCCCGACGTTTCCCACGGCCTCCACCGGCCACCGTCTTTTGTACTTCTCCGTTGGGATCCTAATAGACTCGAACATATCGCTGTATTTTGGAAACATGATTTTCAGGTCCGGAGTCATGATTGGACGTCAAGTTCTTGGACCTGGACCTGATATCTAAATGATTTGTATCTTTACTCTTTAGCGTGTGTCCATGGAAAATATGTTAGTAGGTGAAAATATGTAGTACCACAAAAACAGTAAAGATCTCAACGTATTGGATATATTTGATGTTCATTCTTATTCAGGATCCAATTAGTATATATGTATATGTATATGTATATATGTATATGTATATGTATATATGTATATGTATATGTATATGTATATGTATGTAAATATAGTAGTGGTAAATGTTCAAACCCTATTCACACTTAACTCTATTTTATCATCTCAACAATTTGACCTTTAATATAAATGGTTGAGGTAATAAAGCAAAAGACATTTAATTTACATGATGTATTACATGAAATACAAAAAATATAATGGTACTTAATCCAAATCTCTACCACCAATCTCAAAGATCGAACGATTAAAATGTTTAAGTAGATTTGAGCAAAGAAATATGTTGAGCATTTATCATTGCCTCTATATATAGAGAGAAATTAGCATATGTGCACACTCATTCATGATCAAGTCCACTTAAAGACCTTTACTGCTCGATAAGCATCATTAACGGTGCATTAAATAATTTGTATTATCTTTTAAATTCAAATCTCTATCATTGATTATGCTGAACAAATAATAGAAATCTTTAAGTGGGTTTAACCATAGATGAGTGTGCACATGGACTATTATCTCTTTATATATATTAATACATATATACATATATATACACATATACATATGTATAAATTCAAATCTCTATCATTGATCATGTCGAACGAACGATAGAGATCTTTAAACAAATTTAAACATAGATGAGTGTGTGCATGGACTATTCTCTCTATATAATAATACATATACATATATGTGTGTGTGTGTGTGTGTATATATATATATATATATATATATATATATATATATATATATATATATATATATATATATATATATATATATATATATGTATGTATGTATGCATATACACTGGATAATTGGCAACCACAATTAACCCATGAGGAAGAGGAATATGGGCTTGAAAAAAATCACCGCTTTGGCATCTGCCTCTTTTGGCAATGGAAACAAGGCCGAGACAGAAAGATTACTCCGCTGCTTCTTCTTAGTTACGGGCTTCAACAACAAAGCGGGTGTTGGTTATTGACAAGTATTTTCCAACACTAAGTAGGACCAAGGTCAGCTTGAGCGTGCAAGACGAGAGCTTTCTAAAATCGAAAAGAACAGGGCCATGACTCTAATGAGGGGGTCTTCTCGAAAAGAACTTTCAAGTAGAAGGTTGAGAGTTCAATGTGCCAGGCACGCAAACCTGTTCAAACCCAGCTTGTCAATCTCTCTCACACACACAGAGGCTGGAGTTTGCTCTTTCTTCCTCCAGGTCTTCTGATCGTATCGGTTAAATATGTTGGCATTCCTCCAGAATCCAGTGCCTCTTGGTCATGCGAATGAACCGGCCTCCTTGTTTTGGAACAAAAGAAGATGACTCGATCAACTGTGTATTATCAGATAGAAGTCGGGCTGACACGAAGAGATTGGAAGCTCAAAAAGCTAACGTCACTAATATACATTGGTACTTTAAAAAACTGCAATTTATCGTTAAATTAAGATTGATCCATGGAAGTTAAGGTCTCTCTGCTCCATGGAACTAATAAAGTCGTCTAATTTTTTTAAGAGAAGAAAAAATATGGCAGCTAATCTCAATTTGAGATTCCTGGGGCTCTCCTTTGAGACTCCTCTGCTTGGACTCTACTTTGCTCCCTTATTCTCCTCCACTTTATGGCTGCGTGTGTGTGAGTGTGAGAGAGAGAGAGAGAGGAATGTGGGACACGACGTACATGTGACTGTCAATGATCTAAAACATAAAATATACTTACAAATAATGAAAATTTAGAAACATAGATGATTTGGACACAAGGTACATGTGACACGGTGAATGATTTCGCAAACATAAAGTATACTTGCAAATAATAAGTATTTATTCTCCTTTTTTTGCTAATAATGAAAAGTTAAGTACTTGGATGATTTGCAAATATAGAATATACTTAGCAAGATAAACAAGTATGTAAAAAAATAAATACTTGAGAATACAAAAAGGTGTCAACAGCTTAACTTGTCACAGTGGGCTTCTAATTTAGAGCCGTGTCAGATGTATACAGTACCTAAAATTATAACGTGTCCAGGTGACAGAGAAGCACTTGATTGGGGCCATTGACTCGTGGAACTTAGCACTTTGCTTATGAAGTAGTTGAAGTCCTTTTCTACTGTGAGGTCGACCATGTTCAAAACTATTTGAAATTTGTGATTTTGACTATAATATGATTATCAGTTCGGAATTAAGTCTTCAGAAAAATATTTATTTAAAAGCTTAAAGATAAGCTTACTTATGAATGGCAGTAGTCGGAGCTGGTTCAACGGCTTGAATCGGAACCAAACCTGATCGGAAACCGATAGAAAGGAACCATATGCGGATGCGTGACTCCCTGGTTCTGTTATGTTTCCTCCTCCATGAATCTGTGGTAATGTTGTAAATATCACATTAGGTGTATGTCAGTTCATATTGTACAAAATACTTCATATTCTCGTTTTGTGAAGGACCATTAATTTATAATTAATTGTTTAAAGTATAAAATTAAAGTATTATATAATAAATACGATTATATCAACGAAAATTTTGTTGAAGCTATATCTCATACATGATCTTATTGTATTCTTACTATACAACATCTGTAAAACTGATCAACGGTGTATTCCTCTTCTTTCTTAATCTAATGAGTGAAAATTATTAATTACATAAACAAAGTATAATTCATTCTCTTCTTTGATATTCTTCGGCATGGACAACAACCACAACTAAGCATTTTACCATACTAGATAGAGTTGGTTACATAGATTCGAGCACGGTTAACTCAACATAAAGTACATCATTCTTTATTGTTTCTTTCCAACACTTTTGTGGTATTCTTCTTATTTTACCATTTTAAATTTATGATACTTTTTTTATCGAAACTTTCTTTGGTCGTCTTTTTTCATGTTCGAACTATCTTAAACGATTTTTTCTTATTTAATCCTTTATTGGTATCACTCACATTTTATTTGTAATAACCTCATTATGTATACGGTTTTTTTGTATGATTACTTTATTCATCTGAGTATGTTCATTTCTTGCCATGAATTTCCTTTCTATATGTTGATGATTAACTATCCAATAGTCAATCAAAATCTATGATAGAATTTAGCAAGGAAAGATTTTCCTTGCTAAATTGTCCTTATTTAGGTGTAGAATAGCGAGTGAAACTATTCCCTCGCTCAACTTGCATTCGAAGAAATAATGGGTTGACCCTTTCATTGGTTGTGCTTTGTATCACTGATCATTCCAACTAATGCAATACTGCTGTCTCTACCAAACCTCATTGACAAATAAAAGTGATATTTTACTATAAAATAATTATATTTCTTGACCCTGTTGATTTGGATGCTAATTAAAAGACAAATTAAAAGAAATGCAGAATTATTGACATATTGACTTTTGGGATTCAAGCATTTGAATGATCAGCCAGTGACAAGAGTTTGTGTTAGTGTAGTGCTTTAGGTGCTTCAACGCCACAGTTGACAGTAACTAAAAGGGAAAGTCTAATAGGCGGCCCATCAATGTCCACACAAGCCATGGCATTATGTGCAAGTACAATTCTCTTGCTTAAGATCGTTGCCAAAAAAAAAGACTGCCTATACTTATTCACTTTTTAGTTGTTGATTTAAGCACGATACGCATTAGCATGCAAGAATAATGTGCCTACACTGTGTATATATATATATAAGGATGAAGCAATGAATAATAGAGATAACCCACAATAACAAGGGGCAAAGTTGGTCAGTGGTTAGACATCAAGAGGGAAATAACTTGAATATAAGTTCGGTTTTCTTTTTCCAATAGGTAATAGGGTATTATATTTTATAGAGAGAGAGAGAGAGAGAGAGAGAGAGAGAGAGAGAGAGAGAGAGAGAGAGAAAGAGAGAGGGGAGTCCTAGATGCATAATGTGTTTTAGTGCATAATCTAACATAAACATCTGCATCATTTGATCTTATAGATCAATGGTAGAGATTTGAATGTGTATTAAATGTAAAATACTAAAGTATAATGATATTTTTAATTCAAATATCTATCATTGATGTCAAAGACCAAAATATGAAGATGTTTATGCATATGCACCGAAAGACATTTTGCATTTAGGATTCTCTCTATATATGTGTATGTATATAGGTAGACATGTACATATGCATGTATGTGTGGGGTGGGTATTGCATAGGTTGGGCCTTAGTGAACATCTCTTAATGATCAAATTTCTCTTAAAAGACTAGGCTTGAGAGAACGAGCAAACCATCTCTTGAATATGTATGCATGTATGTATGTATGTGTATGTATATGTATATGTATATGTATATGCATGTATGTATGTATGGAGTGGGTATTGCATCAGGTATAAGTAGGGGCATCTTATCTCCATACCCAAACCTAAACCCAAACCTGATCTGGTTGGTTATTCTCCACCCCGTTCGGCTTTGGTTGGATCTGGATTGCACGAGTTGGGTCAATATCGCCGTCCCTAGGTCGGACTGCAAAATTTCGGATGTTCGGAGAGTTCCATTCCTTCTTATTAACAAAAGCATGGAACTAGCGGGCCTTACGTGAACATCTCTTGATGATCAGATTTCTCTTGAAAGACTAGAAAACCCTCTGAAGCATTCTTAACTTCATACTTGGATCTGGATCGTGGATGCATCACGTAATGCATTCTATGGAGAATTCTCCGCAGCAAGAAAGCTTAGGGCAATGGCAAGTTATAATCAACCCCACTTGGGTGGCATAAGGCTTCTTTTGGTTGGGTGTGGCTAATTGTTTCCCTTGGGTGCCGGGAGTGGTAGCTCGATGGCAGAGCACTCTAGCGCCATTGATGCTGGTGGGGAGTTCGATTCCGGAGGGTGCATGTGTGGGTTTGTGCGTTAGGCTTCTGCCTCTTCTTGTAACAAAAGAAAAATACATAAATCTCCAAATGGATAAGAAAAGAGAGACAGTATGTCTTATAGTTTACCTTTGGTTCTCTTAAGCACAAATTCACTCTTTAGGTGATCATCAAAGTACTGCATCACCACTAATTATTCAATGGTTGCATGTATATAATACTTCAAATATCCAAGATGTTCGACTGCCCCATTTGAGTAGATCATGCAACAGGTAGCAGGTCATAAGCTAAAAGATGAAAAGGTTGATGAATTTCACTATACACACACACACACACACACACACACACATATATATATATATATAGGGGGTCATATTAAAACCTATATCCTACATCGACATCCAAAACCAACTCATGCTTTGAGCATATTACTTTTCTTGAGTCAAAACAAGAGGGTGAGTTATTCTATAAGAAGATATTGTAAGGACAAAAGGGATCTTGTCAAATTATAAGGCATTCCTTTGTTATATTGAAATGTGATGAGATGGAGAAGGGTTTGACAAATTCCTCAATAGGCATGTCAAAGATGATGACGATATCTAGGAATGAACCTTTTCCTCAGATGACAAACCATAAGAGCACAAGAAGCTTAATTGAAAGGAATGGGGCAAATAAATGGAACAATAGTTAGGTCACACATTTTAAATTAAATTTTAACATCTTTGACTTTAGGCAGATGCAAAAGTCTCTACACACACAGTGGCCATCTACAATGAAATGAGTTGGGGCTTTCTCCCCACATAAAATTTGGAAATTTAAATTAAAGGTATAGCTCATTAATGAACCTTTAGGATATATGCCTCACCCTAAAGGATGTATAGTCCAAGCCTGAAGCCGTAGGCTATAATACAAACCCGTGGTATAAACTTAGAAGTTTCCTTTACCTGCTACTGACTAAATATGCATCAGTCATCATACACATTTTGAAAGGAATGATAGATTATATGTAGTGCTTCTTATAAGAATATAAATGACAATTAACCATTCTTCTGAAGAAAACAGACAATATGGAAAAATGAGACAAGGAAGATCCACAATGTAAATGTTTATTCTCTTAGTTTTTAGAACTTCATTTTAGACATAAAACAAGCTTGACATTTTTTAAGTCATTTTATGAAATAAAGTTTTAGGAAAATTTCACAAAAGTGCGTTGTTCTTTGGCCATTGTTGTATGAAAAGGTCTCTAGTTTTTACCGTTTATCAAATTAACAACAAATGTCTGATATTGTTTCTTTTAATACAATGTGATACATTACTTTTAATAGTAGCTTATATTAGTTTATTAAGATGTCACATTATTTATCAATCATCTGCCATGTTAACATCACATGTACTATTAGTAATCACATCAATCATATTTATTTTTATACTTAAATATTAAGTAATATTAAATGTAAATATTAATACATGTAAAATATTATTTAATATTACTAACTATTGTGAGATAAATTTAATAATACTAAAGTTATACAAATTTTAATTTAATATTTAATAATGACGTGACTTTTGAGTCAACATAAACCACAAGGAACAAGGTATCACAGTGATGTTTTTAAATCATAGAAACCAAATTAAAAAAAGATACATTTTTATCAACATAGATACATTTTTATCGTTTTTTATTATTCAGCTTTTCTTGTGATCATAAAAATGTTTTATCTCGGTAACTTTTGATTCTTTTTCGTTAGAATGTGAGGCCGAAGGCAGCTGGTGTGCCCCTCGCATATCAAACTCACCACCTACAACTTGTGAGTCGAGTCCCTTGGCCAGGGTGGAGTGCGGAAATTCGAATTTATCACAACAAACTTTTGTCTGTCATTCATTTTATTATAAACCCTCATAATGAACTTTATCTGTCGTTCATTTTATGAAAGTTTGTCGTCCATTTTTCTATAAACCTTCATAAATTAATCTTATGAGCTTTTTACTAGAATATTATACTTAAAGATTCAAACTTTTGTAAAGCATTGAAATATAACATTTTGAAAATCCCTCCCGAAGATAACTTTGTTGAGAAATGAGAATTGTTGATTACGGAAACTGGTACTCTCTCTCTCATATATATTTTATTGGGTTTTTATGCCATTCTTGCTTGATGGATTTGTTTCTGTTTCAGGTCAAGCGACGATCTAGAGACAACACTGAACCGTCGTCTTCATCAGATGGCAATCCTACTGTCAATATGGTCTCTGACCTCTTCTTTAGCTTATTTCTCTCTCTCATAAAAAAAATCTGATTCAAAAGTAACGATTGATTAAGGTTGATTTAAACCTTGATGCAAAAGATACAAAATGAAAGATTCCATGGTTGCATGCAAAGACAAATACAAGCAACCCGGCCGCGTCTTCTGTAGCATGCTTTCCACCACGATCTCTTACTCCCCCATTTCTTTATTACTTTTTCCAAATCCAGTTACGTGATTTGCCACTCCGTTTCACTCTCACTAATTTCAAATAAGCCGGCCTCTCTCTCTCTCTCTCTCTCTCTCTCTCTCTCTCTCTCTCTCTCTCTCTCTCTCTCTCTCTCTCTCTCTCTCTCTCACACACACACACACACACACACACTACTTTACAGCAAGTAGCCTCTTCCTTTTCTTGTGTACACTTGCAGCGGTCTCTATTGAAAAAAGTTTATTCTCAGACTTGAAGAAACTATGGAGTCAAGCCTACTCTGCGAGAAGGGAAAGAAATGTAGATGCCCTGCCGCTACGTTTAAGAATTTCCATTTTACTTCTCTCTCTCTCTCTGCAGCCTGCATCTATATATACGTGCTTAGCTCATGAATATGAACGCGAAGAAGGTGGGTAGTTATCGAATTGGCGTGCTCGTCAAGTTGAACCAAATTCTCTTGGTATGCCTTCGATTAAAGAATCTGGAAATCTTGAATAAAGAAAGAAAATTAAAAATCAAAACCATTGCCAAGCCAATCCCACACCAAATAGATTCTCAATAGTGTAGCTGAAAACTTGGGACGGCCGAAAAGTTTCGGGAGCCTAAGTACTCAAGCGCCACCACTAAGGCATGCAACGCCGCCTAAGGATGGTGGCAAATTGTGCTTTCGTGGTCAAAGATATTATTCTACCCTAAAATTTGGCTCTTTGAATTCTTAAAACAATTCCTTTAAAATAACAATGGAATACATAATATCTTTTAACATTCTCACGTTTACTAATTCGAGTGAATTTTTGGGGTCAACCTTGCGTCCAAGATCATGAACTTGAATTTGAGTTTTCACGCAGCACATTAGTCAGCATTTACAATCTTTTCTTCTGGTAGTGGTACAAATAATAATGCCCATCGATCTTGTCACCTTTCTTGTCATACCATACTTGTCTAATGTGTTCCCGAAGACGACATGTAGTATTATGCAACAATGGCATGGCAACAGTGCCAGATTCTTAGAATGTAGGCAATTCATGTAACATCTCTCTCGCACACAAGTACATATATATATATATATATATATATATATATATATATATATATATATATATATATATATATATATATATATATATATATATATATATATATATGTATATATATATATATATATATATATATATATATATATATATGTATATATATATATATATATATGTATATGTATATATATGTATATATATATATATATATTAGTTGGGTTATATGCTAGAATATACCAGAAGAATCTCATCAGTTTGTTCTGGGTTACATTGAACGACTGATACAAGTCCAAATAAACTTTGAGGAGGTTTTTAAACATTTCTTCTTTGGATATACTGTTTTCTTATGTTGATTTACAATCGTTATTTCATGCACTAAGAGTTCGGTACCTGCCATACAAGATGAGAACGTTTACTATGAACTAGCACATAATGTGTGTGTGTGTGAGAGAGAGAGAGAGAGAGAGAGAGATTTATCTAACATAATACAAGCTTGGTGATCTAAGATGAGATTCATTTAGCTTACATGCATGAACGAACTACAAAATTGAATTTCATGAGCATCATGACAGCTTGATCAATCATTTATTAAGAGTGTACAGCTATCAGCTTGTAATATCCAGGTGCATGTACATGAAACTGTCCCAACTAGAGTTATGTTCTGTGTTTCACATGGTGCTGCGATTATATTTTAATTTGTTTGTTTTTTTCTGGGTTCTGTCCATTATCTACTTAATATACGGAAGCAGGTTTCTTTCGGTTCTAAATCTAAATCTGAATTATAGTTCCTTGTTTTTAACTGGGTCACTAGTAGAATGGAGCTTATTTCCTACCATTTCTTTCCTTTTTCTCTTTTTCTTTCTTTTGGCTGGCATGAAGCAAAACGCCTCGCGCTCAATGCTCAAACAATTCCAAACCATGCTATGGAATCATCCGTATGGGGTGGTGAAAAAAACTCCAAACGTTTCATATATTTCTCTTTGAATTAGACTGATCATTTTTCAGACATATGTTACCTTAAGTATTTTAGAGCGCCTTTTTCTCATATTAGATGGGTCGGTTACATGAAATTTTTGTTTTGATAGTATCAATTCAAATCAATTTTTTACTATTTGTTTCAATACTTTACGGTTTATCTCTCTCTTTTAACATTTTTATAATCTTATTTCTGGTATCTTTTTGTTTTGTTGAAGTTCTTTTTGTCATGTATCAAAACATCGTAAATAAATTTTTTCATTTTATCATATATTAGTACCACTCTTAATTTGTTTCTAATAACCTTATTATGTATATAATTTTTTGATATTATGAGTCTAAACATTGTTTTATAATATTTATCTTTTTAGCTTTAATTGTATCTTATGTGTGTCACATTTCTTCTAAAAGATACTAACTTTAGGTACTTAAACATTTTTTTTATCAAAATAGTTTTGCCAATTTTTTGGTTAAAAAACCATGGGTACATATCAGGCATAAGGATGCATGATTGCTCACACATATCATGCATCGTCGGTATTGGTCATGACAAGAAGACCAGTGCAGGAAAAACAACGTGGGTTCTCTTGACTATTCTTGAATCATTCAACTCTTGTTTGTCAGATGGTACGGCCAGCGAAAATGTCCTTATTCTTTAAGTCATATGATATGAAGTTGCACGGACTGGTCTGACAGGTTTCGCCCAGTTAGAACTCTGAGTTTAACTTGGAAATGTTCTAACATGCCTTCACTTATACAAAAGTACTCTGCTCAATGAGGTACCCCTTAAATATAAGGGGTAGTTGGTACTGCGTGGAGCTTCGGAAATGACCCAAAGATTTTTTCGGGTCCTCACGGATGGAAACCTTAATACTCGGTCGTGTTTGTAGACCATCTTCGTGTAAAATGTAGGCTAACCCGACCCTCAATTGATTTGTTTTCTGTTTTTTTTCTTTGACCATTGTTTTTTGTTATATTAGGTGGGCAAGCAGAACGACAGACCTTTCGGGTCATGTCTACATACTTAGATTTCATTTCATGTCGAGTACATGGTATATATATATATATATATATATATATATATATATATATATATATATATATATATACTGCCGGTACTCTGCATTTCGGGTCGTGGTGTCGGGGAAAAGAAGTCGACCTGAACACGATCTTTGGGTGGACTGCAAAGCAAGATTTCTGTGGGTTGTGTTTTTGTAGGATTTTCTTGTCGTGTCTTTGTATTACCATCCACATATATATATATATGGGGCAATGCAGTGGAAAGTTACAATCATCGTTTCAAAGTGGTAGTGCGCATTGCTAATTAAGAATCAACTGATGGACACACACACACAGAGAGCTCACACAAAACCAAGTCACTGGGTGAGAGAAATGAATGTTTTTGACAACTACAGCCATGTTTGTGTCCAAATTTAGAGAGAGAGAGAGAACACTCAAAACCAAGTCTCAAAGTAAGTGAGGAAGCATCGGTTTAAACGCCAATAACCAAGTTAGAGAGAGTGTGTGGCGCAGAAAACCTGGTTAAACACATGCAACCAGGCGTTTATCCAAATTACAGAAGATAGATGGAGAGTTCTAGGGGCCAAAAATCAAATCACTAAGTGAGTTAAAGAAAAGAATGAGATCAACACTCAAAGCTGAGTCTGTGAGAATCCGAATATCAGAAAGGAAACAAAGGAGAAATTACAGTGTGCCAATTAAAAACTTCCATTTTATCAGGCATATTAATTAGGGTTAGGGAAAAGAGAGAAGGCAGAGCCGTCGGGTCCATAGGAGGAGACCGCTGCGCATAAACTAAGCGAGTCAGTGGTTAGCGGAAGCCACGTGGGGCCCACGGACAATGGGAGTCGATACCGTGTTCGTTTCTTTCCCAATCATGGTTTTAGCTATAAAAGACCAATCTACTGCTGGCTCTTCATCTTTTCAAGTGCACCCCTTTGTGAAGAAAACCCTAAGAGAGATGGGGAGAGCTCCTTGCTGTGACAAGGCGAATGTGAAGAAGGGACCATGGTCGCCCGAGGAAGATGCCAAGCTAAAGGCTTACATCGAGCAGCATGGTACTGGAGGGAACTGGATTGCTCTCCCTCAAAAGATCGGTAATTATTAACTGAACAGAGACGGATTATCCTTGGCATCATATCTTATGATCACCACCTTTTCTTATCATCTTCTCAGAGTTTTTGTCTTTTGCTTTAATCCTGTTTGGTGTACTGTTTCTGCGGTCTCCCTCTCTCTCATCAACCTGAATCAATACCATTTTTTATGCAGGTCTGAAGAGATGTGGAAAGAGTTGCAGGCTTAGATGGTTGAATTACTTGAGGCCAAATCTTAAGCACGGTGACTTCTCTGAGGAGGAGGACAACATCATTTGCAGTCTCTACATCAGTATCGGAAGCAGGCAATAACCTCTTCTATTTCCTTTCAGTTTGAATATTAATTTCATGATTACTTTGACCCCACATATTACACCTTGACCATCAATTAAACAACCCTCCGTTCATCAATTTTTCTCTCGGTTTCTTAATTTCAAGAGCTGCAGGTGGTCGATAATTGCTGCTCAATTGCCTGGGCGGACGGATAATGATATTAAGAACTATTGGAACACCAGACTCAAGAAGAAACTGTTAGGGAGGCGAAAGGAGTCTAATGCTTCCCGTCTCTCACATGACTTCAATCAAGATGTTAAAGATAACCAGGGACTCAATGATATATCTTTAACGGCAACACAAAGCGGCCTAGAGTCTTTGAGCTCATCTGCCTTAGAAAGGATGCAACTCTACATGCAGCTCCAGCGCCTGCAAAGCCCTAATGAGTTCTTCAATCTTCTCTCAAGATTTCATGTGCTGGGAAACCAACCCTTGTCTGACGCCAATCTCCACACAATCGGAAACAACTTTACCGAGATTCAAAGGTCAGAAGGATTTGAGTCTCTTAGTGCAAGTCCAGGAGAGCAGACCCAAGCTAATATTGGAACTTTGGATCATAGTGAGAATTCCTTTAGTGGGGTTTCTTCATCTAATTGTATCATTCAAAATGAGAGTTGCACCACTCAGGACGCAGTTCAGAACTTCAAACCCATTGATGAATTTGTCTCGCAACTCCAAGACTTGGTGCAGTCCAATTATCAGCAGATTGATGGATTCGATTGTGTCGCGAAGGAAGTCGACGGAACGATGGGAGGAAGCATCATGTGGTTGGGAAATGATTCTGATCGAAACACCGTGAATTCTTGGGATTCATCCTGTGCTGTGCAACCTGAAAACTTCCCTTTCCATGAGTTTGGAATCGACCACTATGGTCTCATGTAAACATTCAGCATCATGTGGCTGGCTTTGTGCTTGTAGTTAGACCGTGAATCTGTCATTATGTAAATCTATAAATAACACTATCTTGCTATCAAGGTCCTAATAAAAACTCATAGTGAACTTCATCTTTAATTTGTAATTAGATGCAGTTCATTGGTTTTTCTAGTCCTTTAATTCTATCGAGTTCGTAATGATGTTTAAATGTTGTTTGTGTGTGTCTGACTTTCTTTGGAATGAAAGACATATTGAACTGTTCGTTCATTGTGGCAATGCAGATAGAACTCGGATATGAATTCAAAGAGAATTTTTACTACTTTGTTCCACATGGAAGGTATGTTGGGCTTTACTTATTGAATTTTTAATGCCATAGGCAAAAGGGTTTCTTTATTCATGTGGCCTGACATGATTGAGATAAAAAGCTCAACGTTTCAAGGTGTTTCCTTCAAAATCCAAGCAGAACGGTTGAAAGAATAAAAGGAGATATCACCCTCAGAGTGCGTTTCCAGGCTTATACGCATAAGGGAAGTTGGATTTTAGCTGCTTAACCTTAGAATAATGGAGTGATCATATGCTAATATATTACTTTATTATTGTCCTTAATTATTTCCATATCCTTCTAACTACATTCAATTAATTATATCACTGTGTTAGTTGTTATTCTGTTGGGTTTACAGCAAAGAAATCAATAGAACGCAAAGTTCAGTACTCAACTGCTGATGAACTCAGCCAATATCAGTCCCTCCGGATTTTGCTTAGATGATGCCTCACATATACCTGGAAGGCATCAGATTGGAATGCGTTCTTGGTGGAAATTATGTCATTGATAATACGATCGAAGTGTCTGATACATCGTTAATATCAACCGCTGGACACTATGGCAGACCCTTTTCAGGGTTTTTTAACACAATAATCCGCTTGCTATAGGAGACACATATAGCAATTAAGAACAGATCAGGTCGACCCATATCCATGGTTCAAGGCGACAAACATCCATAAGACAGTCTCTCTCTCTCTCTCTCTCTCTCTCTCTCTCTCTCTCTCTCTCTCTCTCTCTCTCTCTGTGTGTGTGTGTGTGTGTGTGTGTGTGTATGTTTCTTCTTCAGGCCTACAGGTGATTCGTGTTGAGATCGAACGAAATCATTTACTAATTTAGAAGAAATTATCTGGTTTCAGTATGTAGTAAGGTTTGGTTTTGTACTAATTAATGGAAGGAGCCCAAATAATAATTCAGAAACAATGAAATATTTAATGATTTATCATTAGTTTGACATAAACATGACTGGTTTAGCAAGTCCACCGGTTTGAACTGGAACCAAACGGGTTAAAAACCAGTTGAAACTAGGAAGCCAATAATCGAACGGCGAAAACATTGTTGAGAATCCAATGCCTCCAAAACCTAAGGGTTCCTCAACAAAGGTCATCCATGGAAGGTGAGTCATGGCATCATAACTGGAATCCGCCTTTCAAACCGCCGGTCATCGATGGAAGGTGTGGGAGGACCCGGACCAGCCACTTTTAATTTGACAAGTTGGATTTCTTCTTCATTAAGAAAGACTGTATTAAAGTTAGAGAATGCATAGCAACCTAACAAACTACGTTTAATCTTGATGGTGATAATTTTCTTTAATCAATACGTCAACCTTGTCCTTCTACGCCATCATTTTGAAAATATAGATATTATCAAATTAATAAATTATTTATGCAGGAAGAACAATAACTCTCCTGTTCAACCACTAGCCGAAGGTCATGAATTCAATACCCGGGGCGTACATCTGGCTTCTGTCTCTCCATCTTTAAAAAAAAAAGAAAATTAAGAAGATGATGAATTAGCAATTAACCCCATATCACATTTTTTGAAAAAGATGCCTTTCATCTTTGACACAGGATGATCAACTTTATCATACATCAAATCATAGCCATCGAGATGCATCAAACCAAATCTGATATATCAGTTGAACGGCTGTGATTCGATGTATGATGACAACCATCTTACTTCGGAGAACTTGGTCCTTTAATTTCTCAATTCCCGCACCATCTTCAACAAGCTTTACTGTCAGTCTCTCTCTAACTACTACTACTTTTATACAAGAAACACAGTGTTACATTTTCAAACGTTGCACCTTGTTTCCTAACCATTGCCATCTTCTTCGTTGTCCTTTTGCTATTGTTTTTGTGTATATGTTGGCTGACTCTTGTGTTAATTGGGGCGTAAATTTCTCCCATTCTACCAGAATATAGGGTCTGTAAACAAACCAAGCTGCCCGTTGAGTTACTCAGTTCAGCTCATTCATGTATCTATGTTCGGTTTCGGTTTTCGGTTTTCGGGTTCTTTCTATTCCAATTCCAGAATTGTTCTAGATTTGTTTCCCATTTTCTTTAACAAAGAGCAAATGCACAAAGTCGAACTCCCCACCAACTACGTGATAAGGCGATACATTTGTGTTAAATAGCGTTGAAAAAGATATATAAAACTTAACATTTGGTTGGATTCCGTCAGTTTACTGGGCTCCGCCGGTGGTGTGGTTCCGATTCGAACCGATGGACCGGTTTCAAACCGGCCATGTCTACATTCATGTCGTCCTCGCCACCGTATCTGAGCTCGACATCAACAATGTATATTTCGGAGCAATTCGGGCCATAAAGCTTGCCAAAATTGATCTATTTTCGAACTGTTCACTCATGTAGACCTTCTCGATACGGGTGTTATGATAAACTATTTATGCGCGTACATGCTGACACGAGCATGAACAAGCTGAAACAAGTTCTCATAACGAAATACTAATAACTTGAAAATGCGTTGGAATGCAAATCGTTAGCATATACTAACACGAGCTAGCTCCACTGCAAGAAAACCTAGAAAATGTGACTCCACTTCTACTAATAACTTGAAAATGAGTTGGAATGCAAATCGTTGGCATATACTAACACGAGCTACCTACACTGCAAGAAAACCTAGAAAATGTGACACCACTTCTACTAATAACTTGAAAATGCGTTGGAATGCAAATCGTTAGCATATACTAACACGAGCTAGCTCCACTGCAAGAAAACCTAGAAAATGTGACACCACTTCTACTAATAACTTGAAAATGCGTTGGAATGCAAATCGTTATCATATACTAACACGAACTAGCTCCACTGCAAGAAAACCTAGAAAATGTGACACTTCTACTAATAACTTGTAAATGCGTTGGAATGCAAATCGTTAGCATATCCTACCACGAGCTATAGCTCCACTACAAGAAAACCTAGAAAATGTGACACCACTTCTACTAATAAATTGAAAATGCGTTGGAATGCAAATCGTTAGCATATACTAACACGAGCTAGCTCCACTGCAAGAAAACCTAGAAAATGTGACACCACCAAGGAAGTTGAAGTTCGCCACTGCAAGTCTCGTCAGTGAACCTCGTCACAGCTTCTCTTGTAGGTTCTGGGTTTTGTTGAGTCCACCACCGAGAGCGTTACAGTTTCTGGGTTTTGTCTTGGTGCTAGTACAGGAACCAAGCCAAGCTGAGCACGCTTAGCCAGGGTTAAGTTTGTTCGCGCGGCTCGGCTTGGATGTGTCCTTACCGTCTTAGGATCATTCTAGTTTTATTAAGATTGGCATTTTACATCATTTTGTTATAGTTCATGAATCAATTTCATTTAGAGAGCCCCTATCTCATATAATTTTCATCTTATTAGTTGCTACTTTTAATATATCCTGCATTAATTAAATTGTAGCAGTTACGATTATCATAATATTTATTGTAGAGATTATTGTTCATTGAATTGTTTTATTTGGTTAATTGTGTTTACCCAGGTTATTTTTGTTAAAAAAATATAAAATAAACATTTTTGTTAGTGAAATCTTGTTAGCAACAAAATTAAGGAGGATCAGGACAAGAGAACCTTGCGAGCAGCGGGGCATCCGCATTGTGCCCGGGTGGGGGTCTCGTCCGAAATTAGTGCAAATCCTTTGGCGAGAAGGATGCAAACTTATCATATTACAACACAATAAGATTCTTTATTTTGATGAAGAAAAAAATAGAAGTACGGTTTTCCGCACTCTGACACTGATATGCACCTATTTAAAAGTGAAAAGATAATCTACAAATTGAAAAAATAAAAGGAACCCACAAAAGAGCCTTATATATATTATATACGAAAAAACAATCTTTTTCGTTTTTGACGTATCTATGCATTCCTTTTTAGATTGTATGAATGTAATTTTAAATTTTTTATCAAACTTTAGAAAAGCATGAAAAATATTGTTATTATGTTGATATCACTCAAAAACAATGAGTGAGCGTAAGAACCATTTACTCATAGATATATATATATATATATATATATATATATATATATATATATATATATATATATATATATATATATATATATTGTCAAATCAGTACGCGTTAAAGGCAGACTGTGACATTGGTGCTGGTACTAACAGTAAAACCAATTAAAACCCGTAGAAAACGACCTATCATAGGTTTATATGCGGAGTGAGAACACTGTGGTGCTGTAAAAGTGAGGCTCCCAATAATATATGAATACTGGGGACTCATAAGACGAGCACTGCATTTATTGTGATACGGCTTGATAAGGATGTGCATCATCAATTCTTTGCCGAGAAATTAAAAAAACAAATACAGCCATCCCGTTTTTGTCTGTAGTTCTCGTTATGTTTCACCGACCTCGTATATATATGTATGTATATATGTATGTATATATGTATATATGTATGTATATATATGTACTTATATATGTATGTATATATATAGAGAAAGAGAGAGGACATTTGTGCCGCAACCTAATTTAATTCGGTCTGAGAAAAATTGATACCAGTACGAAACGTGGAATGTTTTACAGACGTCCAACTACGGAAGGCAATCCAACCCTCGCTACAATGAGGGTCTAGTCGGACCAGGGCGGGGTTTAAGGGAGACCCACCACGACCTGTCAAAACTGTAGACCACATACAGACCCAAGAGTTCAATATCTGAGTGCGCATACATCTGGTAGAGTTCATTACACGAGTGCGCACACATCTAGCAGGAGTTCAGCATTGCTAAGCTTCCCAATAGAAAAAATTGTATATATAATTCACAAGAAACCTCTTACAAACTCATGATGCTCATCTCTGTAATTTCATCACTTATATGATATAAGTAAAAAGGAAACACATCTTCTATATTGTCACACACACAGATCAAAGTCTTCCAATGCTCTGAGAGAAGGCTCCTCACCATCATTACTCCTCACCGGTACATCACAGTATGGTGGTACTGTAGCACAATCAACAAGGCCTCTCGCCGACGTAGTTTCCCGGCGGGTCATAGTTGCAGGTCATAAACACGCCGGAATCACCATAGCAAATCACCCTGCCACACCCGACCCTCGTCGTCGAGCTCCAGATGATCTGGGTGTAGTGCCCGCACTGGCGCCCACTTACACATGAATTGGTGTAGTAGTCGTAGTCTCGGCTCTCGGCGACCCAGTCATTGGTTGCGTCGGCCGGACTCCAGCTCGTGCCGCCGCCCCAGAATATGTTCTCGCCGTAAGGCCCGCCGGAATGTTGGAGTGCGCAGTCACCTTGGCGTTGGTTCGCGTAATACTGAGCGTACTGGGCCAGGTCGTCATCCCAGACTAGGGGAGGTTCGCCGACCGCGTTCCGAGCTTGGTTCCGGGTGGCCAAGAGCCCACCGTCCCAACCAGACCAGAACTGGGCTCGGGCCGCGTGGGTAAAGACGACCAAGAGGATGAGAGATGAAGGTGTGCCCATGGCTTGAGCCAAGTGCAAGTACCGCTCTCATTTCTGCGTCTCGCCCCAGCTAGCCATGAGCACAAGCTAGCTTCTTATATAGGCCTTGATTTTCATGAATGCCTAAATCGCCCTTCCATGTTTCATACCTTTGGAAGGCTATTTCCGTCTTTTCAGTCACAGTTCAAACACGACACGAGAACCCAACACTAACACGATTCAATGGATTCTTGCTTGTATCCACCCGAAGTAACAAAATGAATGGAGAGGTGATGGACTTTTCTAGGTTTAAAATTTTCAATTGAAGACCTGTGCATGGATTAAACATTAAAATATTACATAAATATGACATATATTTAGCATGTCCACATACACGCATGCACACACGCACACACATGGGAGAGAGAGATTAACATGATAAATATGATATCCATGTTCAAAGGATTTACATCATTATAGATGTTTTCTGCTTTCTAGTTGTTAGTAATTTGATACAAATATCACTTATTTATGCACAACGAGCAATAGGTCACCTGGCTAGTGGGTGGACCCACAAATTGAAGATCATGAGTTCCATTTCACGGGTGTGCATCCCGCTTCGATCTCCAATTTACCAAACAAAATCACTTGCACATATCCTAACCACTTATGACATACACATTCTTGTCAACTCATTATTTTTCGGTTGCATAAATATAATTAATATTTTTAAGAATCTTTAAAAAATATGAAAGACATGCTTCAATATGAGTGAGTAGCAATATATATATATATATATATGTATGTATAGAGAGAGAGAGAGGCTTTAATGGTACTTTAAATGTTAGAACAGCTTAATGAACAGCCTTTCTGTTCCTCATCTCCATTTTTGGGATGAAATGATTGCCAGTTAGTTGGCAATTAAGATTTCATTTAATAGCCGAAATTGTGGTTAATCTGAAACCCTAATTCTGGTGCTTCAATAGCTTCTTCGAGTGGTATGAAAAGAACATAAAACTGTATTTAAATGCATATCATTCCATATTTTCTGTTGTATCGTTCTTCTTTATATCTCAAATTTTCCGGTACTTATTTTTCTTTTGGTAAAATGGGAAGGCCGAAACAAGATGAACACCTCTAGGTATCGAACTCATGACCTTCAACCTGTGAGTCGACCCCCTAGCCAGATGAACTATCGCCTCTGTTGTGCATCTTCACGTACTATAGTCTAATGTCCAAAAACCAATCTTGTAAGCATCCATAAGTAAGGCGTATCAATTTTCCTGTCAATGCGACACGAGTCGGTATCGTGTTTCTTTTTCAAATGAAAAAGATAGCAAATATTTAAAAAATCAGTATGACACACCTACCGTGTGCCATTTGTATCTTACGATACGATATGATATGTCAGTCATATGCCCATATATTGTATTGGTTTTCCTATGAATACGGTGTTGTATCTATACGTATTATACAGTGTGTATACCTACATATGCAGCACTGACAAAAAGAAGCTTATTAAATCAATCTCATATGATGGGAATTAACGGAATATTAGATGCTGCTCTGTCATGCACTGCTCTTTAGAGAGCCTTTCCTTTCTTCAAAACTAGATTCATATTTTTCATATAGAAATCTCTTTTCAATTATAGAGCATGGTACATGAATGCATGAGCATGATATATATATATATATATATATATATATATATAGAGAGAGAGAGAGAGAGAGAGAGAGAGAGAGAGAGAGAGAGATCAATCTATCAAACTGCACTTTTATCATGATATTGGGAGTGGATTTCAGAAAGAGCTTGAACTTAACCCGGATTCACCTAATACGCGCATGAGGAAAACAATTGGAAAACGAAAGGCTGCTTGTGTTCGAGATGAAGAACAACTGCTGCCTTTGATTAACTAAATATTTGGATATAGTTGAATCAATGGAAAATCATACATGGTATTTGAATGGATGATACACCCAACTATATCTTCACTTGATTTGTATTATTTATATTGTTTTAAAAAGCTTAATAAAATCTATTGCAGCATAATTGATTTTTCATATGTTTGAGTAAATAAATGGCACATAATTCATGAAAAATATGCCTTTGAATAACATATTATTAGGCTTTACGTGTGTGTACATATTTGGAGGTGATATACAATCAATCTTATTTATGCTTAAATCTACTCAAACATCTTCATTGTCCAATCAACATGTATCAATAGTGGAGATTTAAATTTAAAACGAAAAAGGTATCATTATAGTTTTCATACTTTATATTTAATATACAATGATATATTTTACTTTTTAAATTCAAATATCTAGCATTCATCTCGTTGATCGAACAATAGAGATATTTAAATAAATTTGAGCATGAATCAGTTTGAGCATGGACCATTCCCTCTCCCTCTCTCTCTCTCTCTCTATATATATATATATATATATATATATATGTATATATATATATATATATATATGTATGTGTGTGTGTGCATGCATGCACACATATGTTTATAAATGGATAAATGCACCCAACCGTACCAGAGCTCTACTTTATTTGGCATCTTGGCCAATGAGTAAAGATATTGTTTGTCACATAATTATTTAGTATATGTTTGGTGGGGTCTCACCTAATGAGAGCCAGAAAAGGATCAGCAGCTATATCATCTGGTATTGTCCAAACGGGCCACAAAAACGTAACCCTAAGAGTAAAACAGGCTAAAAATGACATGTATTTAGCGTGGACTATGGATCCGGATTCAGATCTAGTGTGATCCATCAAATCCGTTTTCTGCTCCGGATCCAAAGGGAGCAGAAAATGGCAGTGGAAAGGAACAAACCCCTGCGCCATTGGAGAGTACCATGAGTAACCCTAGAAATTTTCGTCCAAGAAATAGAAGATTGGTCGGAATTCCACCGGAGGAACGAAACCTAATCCTAGAAACGAATTGAATTGATTTGAATATCGACGAAGAAAAAGCAAGGAAAAATGTTGACGGAGTACCAGGCCGCCCTGATCCGGCGGATCAAGGCTCGTCTGCGCGAGGACGTGGGGTATCCGTCGTTCGGACGGAGAGATCCGGAAATTCCACCCCTTCCGACGCTGGACGAGGTCGTCTCTGGATTCGATCCATCTCCGGCGTATCTCCGGTGCCAGAAATGCCGGGGCGAGCTCCTTGCCGGCATCAAATCGCACATTTGCATTTATTGCGGTTCTCGCCAGCGGAAGGACGTCCTCCCTCCGTCTATGTCCTTCACGTCCACAGTCTCCTACCGAAGGTTCCTCGAATCCCTGCAGCTCGACGGATCCGTGAGTTCTTCTCCGCTCTTCGTAGGCGTTTACTTAGGTTTTGATTCGTTACTTGATATCTCGTTTCTTTTTCCAGTGTTTGTTTCTTCGGTTATTTGTTTACAGCCCTCTCGAATAGTTAGGTGTATGACATGCTAAAGTGTGAGACAGATTTACGATTTTTCTACAATGTTATGTAAAAATCAATGAAAATTTCACTGAATTATTGCCAGAATTATCCGTAATCTTGATTTCATAGTTCACGATTAACTGCGAAACCTGTTTATGAGTGAATTGCTACCCAGAGACTGTTGGGAGTGGAATTCTTTGGTGGACTTCACAGGGATTGATTTCGCAGAGTATAATCTATCTTGATCTGTTTCGGTAATTTGCTTGCTGCATTTGCTTTTCAGATTGTTGCATTCTATAATCATTGTCGTTGTGAAGCTTTGAGAGTTTAGCATATAGGGCATATGTTTGAATTTAGTCCTGTGTTTAAGATAATATTTGGTAAAATACGAATTTCACCTTTTCTCAGTCTGGATCTTTTCCTTCAACACTTTATAGGTTCATATCGCTAAAACCACATGCATGTAAACTTACAGGAAGTCAAAATACAGTGAAGATGATATCAACTGAATGGATTAATGGAATCTACGTTGCATTGCTCCTGACATGTATAGGTCTATGGGAGTCTTTCCAAGACCCCGACATTGTTGGAAATACTTTTTGCTCCTTTAGGCGTATGATGAGTTAGTTTGCATGTTCCTACTTGCTGAAAAAGTAAAGTTGGTAAAGCATTTTACCAATTCTCTATGGTTAGGTTAAAAGATCACTTTGCGCATGACTGAATTCTTTTCTCCATTAGTTTGTTGCCTTTCGAAGTAGGTGGTTGAGGGAATTTACTTTTCTTTATCAAATTGTGAAGAAGTTAGTTGGATTCTTTCAGGAGGTTGTATCTTTGAATACAGACACGAAGCATTCTACAAGTCGCCATGATGCTCCAAAGAAAGATCTTCCCTTGTCAGAGTTGCTAGATTTTGAGCTCAAGTGGCCTCAAGGCAGTGAGGAACTAGAAAAGAATAGCGAAAGTAAAACTTCGGAGCCAACTACGAGTTATGTGAACTTGGATGGTGTTGATCTGGAAAATTTCTTTGTTAAGACCACAACAGAGATAACACAGTCAACTTCAGTTTCTTCATTTGGCAAACAAATGTTTAGCATCCCCTCTGAAGAGTTTCATTTTGATACGCTTAAGAAAGCACATGACAAGACTATGGGAGGTTCCAGTGAAGCAGGTGCATTTTCTTCCTGGAAAGCCGAGTTTGGGCCAGATACATCTGGAAGTGAGACAGCTAGTGCTGGTAGTTCTTTCAACAATCTGGAGGCAACCACAGGGGCAGTACAAAATAAAGAAACACATTTGGCAATGGACAACAATGGTAAGTGTGAAACATCTACGGAAGTTTTCTCCAAAGACAGGTCTGAGGATATAACTTTTGGAAGCCATATGAATGACACAAACCGCATTAATCAGACAAAACAAAATTATAATTCACTAGATGATTGGGGGAAATTTTCTGTCTCTGCTGAGCTTTCGTTCCCCATGGAGACCAGAACCCAAGATACGATCTTGGAAAGTGATACAGAGAAGAAAGACAATGCTGATCAAATAAAAGAAAATGATAATGCACTAGATGATTGGCAGGATTTCACTAGCTCCAGAGATACTCCAGATCCCTCCTCGTATTCTTGGTCCCTTACTGGTGCAGTATTTTCCCACGAGTCTGTTATGAAAGTTAACTCTATTGGCATAAACCATAATAGTGTTCAGGAAACCGGTGATGCAGGGGCTGGGAACATGGTACAAGTTGCTATTGGTTCCAAGAATAGAAAAGAAGGATCTTCACAGACCAAACAGTTTCCCTTTTCAGGTTCTGAATTTGATGCTTCCTTTGGGGGGAATTCACAGGAAAACATAAAAAATGATCTAGTGAAAGAAGGTGAGGACTCACTGGATGATTGGCAAAATTTTGCTGGTTCTGGTGATGTGTCTGGGTCCTCCTTAAGTCGATGGTCTCCAGCAAGTTCAGCATTTTCACAAGAACCTGCTAAACACCATAACTCGGCAAATTTAGTACAAGGAACAGAGACTGACGACTTAAAGGATGCTGCTGCTGGGAGAACCACAGGTGCAGGACCCGATGAATTGCTGGAGATATCTGCTAATCCCAAAGACAGCATTGAAGAATCTAGCAACTCTAAAAAGCTGCCTGTTTCAAATTCAGAGTTTGATGTTCTCTTCAGGGGAAATTTGCAACGACCTAGCAGCAGTGGTTTAACGAGACAAGGTGAGAACTCGCTGAATGATTGGCAGGACTTTGCAGGGTCCACAACAATGGTTTGGATAACTGGTGATTCCAAAGATAAAAATGAAGAATCTGTTGATCCCAAACAGTCACTGGTTCCAGATTCTGAGTTTGATGCTTTCTTTGGGGGACTGCCACAGAAACATAGCAGCGGTGGTCTGATAAAAGAAAGTGACGACTTGGCAGATGTTTGGCAGGATTTTACTGGTTCTGGAGATGTTCCTGCACCCTCTTCAAGCGTGTGGCCTGCATCTAGTTCATCCATTTCACAGGAACCAAGTGAGCCTTTCAGTTCAGCAAACTTGGTGCAAGAAATGGAGACTATTGAGATGAACCATATTGTTGCTCAAAAAACAACGGTTGCAGGATCTGATGCAGTGGTAGAGATCGGTGCTGATTCCAAAGAAAAAAATGAAAAATCTAATCAATCAGACCAGTTGCTCTTTTCTAGTTCAGAGTTTGATGCTTTCTTTGGGGGAATATCAGAAGAACATAAGGGGAATGGATTACCAAAAGAAGGCGATGATTCTGTGGATGATTGGCAGGATTTTGCTGGTTTCAGAGATATGTCTGGTTCCTTTTCGAGTGTGTGGCCTCTATCTGGCTCCTCTGTTTCATTGAATTTTTCTAAAAGGATTGAATCATCAAATATTATACAAGAAGACCATGCCATCAACATAGGCCATAACACCATTCAGGAGACAGTTGATGCGGGATCAAACAAAGTGTTACAGAGCACTGATGATATCCTTAAAAACAAAGAATCTGACCAACCAGAACAGTTGTTATTTTCACATTCTGTATTTGATGAACTCTTCGGGGGAGTTTCACGAGAGGATAACAGCAACAAGGTAATGAAGGAAAGCGACGATACCTTCTATGATTGTTATAATTTTGCTGGTCCTCCTGACGTACCTGGACCATCTTCAAGTGCATGGTCTCTAGCTAGCTCAACCGTTTCACAAGCCCTTAGTAAACAGATTGATTCAGTAAACCTAGTACAAGATGGTCTGACAAAAGAAAACGATGATGTGCTCGATGATGAATGGCAGGATTTTGCTGGTTCTGGAGATATGGCTGGAACATCTTCAAATTCATGGTCTCTAAGTGGCTCAACAGTTGCTCAAGAGCCTACTAAACAGATAGAATCAGTGAACCCATTACAACAAATGGAGGCCACTAAATATGCTCATGCTGACCCATTCTCAGGCATGCACATTAATGAAGGATCTGGCAGCGTAAATCATTTGCCACCAGTATTTACAGATTTTGACAGGTAGCGTCTCCTCAAAATGCATTGATAGTTCATTTAGGTCTTAGGGTGTGATTTATCAGTCGATGAAAAAGAACCCTCAATAGTTTCTCCTTCAAATTGATGGGCGTTGTATTTTCCCATGCGGAAGGTGAAATTGTTTGACGAGGTCCCAAAATGCTCTACTTCAGGAAAAGTAAAGAATATTTTAATCTAGAGCTTAATATCCTCTATCACATGGTTGTGCCAGATGGATATCGTGCAATGGCACTGTATCTTTAAAAAACATTAGTGCATAGATACAGCTCCGTTTGTGTGTGTGTGTGTAAAACTGGTCTTTTGAATTTCAGTTATGTAAGAGCACACAGACAAATCTTTTGAAACTGTAGCACTACAAAATCTGATGCTAAATTATCCCCAAGTATTTCTTGGTAAAGGAATATTTGGATTAGTTAGTATTGAGTCGGATACAGGAGAAGTGGCAGCATTGAGTGTTAGCGTATCTGAGAACTGCTGCATCTTACATGTGTTCATGTTACATAGAACCGATGTAAAAGGTCAGAGGAGATCTTTCAGCAATCAAACGACCCTTAATGCTGGAAGTGAACTGTTAGAAAAGATATCGGAATTGATCTCCATTGTGTGCCCTGTGGTGGCATCCCACCACTTACAGAGGAACATGATTGTAGTCCTTGATTCTAAAATCAACTTTGCACCGTATGGTTTTGGGGTTGATGTGTAACTGCATAGCACACTGAGCTCCTGGTGGAATATATATTGAGTTGATCTTGGATCTCAATTTAGATACTTCTTCCAGTGAGCCTTAGTGCCTTGACGACGAGAATGGCTCCCCTCAAAGGATGGTTGCCGCAAAAAAATTAGCTGCTATATCAATTCTTTCACTGTGTCATCACTTTGATTGAATTTGTTATGGAATTTACTTCTCTTTCGTTGCTTCTCTGTTGTGCCTGTACACGGTTCTCATTCTGCATCTTCTTTTAGGTTCTTGTGAAGTATAACTGAATATGGATGTGCACTACGAACCAAGCTTTTCATTATCTTTAGTGCTTTCGTGATCACTATACAAGTACTTTTCTTATTAAGTTTCCATTCTCTGCAGAGTTAGAGATTTAGAAGGGAAACCTGATTTTAGTACCGGTGGAGAGATTTTTATGAACCATGGAAGCAACAGTGTGGCAACCATGACTTCCAATTCCGCTGATTCTAGCTCCCAAGAAAAGGTTGAGATGTTGATATCTGAGATGCATGACCTTTCTTTCATGCTTGAGAACCAGTTGCGGATTCCTGAAAAGAGTACAGGTTCCGATTAGAGACAGGTTTGGTTCACGTAAGATTTGAAACCATGCGGCGATCTAGGATCACTTTCTCCAACAATTCTGAACCCCACCACCTCCTTCGCCATTTGGATCCTCTTCTGGTAAGAATATAATTCTAGTTCAGTTACTTTTGGGGTTCCAAATCAGCAAGGCTGTGAGTAATCCCATTTTCTTCGCTCCTTGGGGGTGAGAATCAGAATCACTGGAATCACTTTCCTATGTGATTCTGATTCTAAGGCCGAAGCAAGCATGCCAAATATGGTCTACAGCTACAAGTACTCCATCTCTCCCTTTGTGATGTATGTTTTGTTTTACTGTAAATGTTTGCATTTCAATTTCAGTGCCCCATACCACCTGATTCTTTTTAGATGTTACTATTATGTTTGTATCTAGCGCATCGCTTACCTGGTGTACGTTTGGAACTAGAGAAAGTTTCTGCATTTCTCAAATTTCTCTTACATCATATTCAAAAAGTTATCATGTCAAATCCAAATTAAACATAAGGAGTCTCAAAAAGAGAATGAAAACCTTAAGACAATTATGTTTCATGTGCACTAAAAAGGGGACACTGACATTCATTTCAAAGCACCAGTTTCTCCAACTCGTAATACAGGCACAAATCCTTTATCGATTGATGCCTTGACCGTATCTAGCACCAGCTACGTCTTTCTTGTGATGCTGGGCCATTTGGAATCCGGCTTCAGACCGTAATCTCTGATGCTGCTGACGAGCCTTGCGAATTTCTTCAACATGCATGCCTCTTGTGGAAGATCTGTAAGCACATTCTCCTCACTCGGTTTGGACGACCATCCAGTCCAGAGATCATCGAACCCCATTGCCAATGAGAAGGTAAAGGATGCAGAGCTTTCCTCAAAAGGTATAACAAAGTCGAGGGGAAGAGTTCCTTTGCTTCCATGATCCGATACATCAATTGACACATCGCAATTGAAAAAATGAGCAGTAAAACGTTGCTGCTTTTCCATCATCCCATTCCAGGGAGGATCCACAAGCAAGGTTAACCCCTGCGTCGTTAAAAACAGTACCTTGAATTGCTGTCAGAGTCTTGGGCAGTTCATAGTCTTCTGCCCATAAGATGGCTCTAATGCAGTACCACCCTGTATTTCCTAGAGCATCAAGATCTGGCTTCACTCTAATATCGTTCTTGAGAAAATGCTCGTCAGTGGCATAGGTGAAACTACTTTGTACCTGAGATAACAAACTCACAAGCATCTTCACTGCTAACATTTACATTTCAGAGCATTTATATGAAGGTAATAACATCTGAAACCACAAGAGGATCGTTTATGATTGTAAATAGAATAGCATGTATCATACACAGTTATTTATCCTCGGTCTCTTGGTGAATAAAAGATGTTCCACTTGTTTAAACTTACATTCTTGATAGGTAGATCCTTCTTTAATGGCTCAAACCAAGAACACGACCAAATAAAAGCCTTTTCCCACACTAAGTGGCCACACGATGCTTGGTTGTCATTGAGCCAAATTATTCAGAGCATTATCTCAATTGGTAGGGCTCTCTAATTCCCACAATGCAGTTTGTGAGTTTGATTCTTGAGGTGTTCAGGTATGTAAAGCTTGGGCCTCCCATTATAACAAAAAGTGTAGCTAAATACTGTGTCCGCCTTTAATACAAAAAAGCAATGATTGTATTCCATTCATTTCGTCCTATTGCTTTAGCCAGCCTCTCTCCTTTTCTGAAGTGTTCTTCGTCCAATTTCTTTCAGGAGATGCATGAACAATCACCTTAAGAGTGTCTTTCCTTATTTCATTTTATTTTTCTTAATAACCCATGTCTGGGCGGGCTTAAAAAACTATACAAATTCAAGCAGTCTAAACTTTCCAGCTCTTGAGATAGTGGATGCACACAACACAACTCTTCAGTTCTTGATACACAACAACAACAATACCAGAGGCGGATCTACATTAAGGCGAGGTGAGGCGTGCGCCTCACCAGAAATTTAAAAAATTAATAAGGTGCATACTCACCTGGAACTTTGAAAAACAAAAGGTGGTGGCATACAAATATGTGAATTTAATCCATTAAAGTGGAAATTTTAAATACTTTATTATATATAAGTCTTCACAAACAAAACCCCGATCCAATAAAAATATCCAAAATCCAAACCTGAAAAAGATTAGGATTGAGAAATCCGTTTGAGGAGATTTATGCAACACAGCTTCTCACCTCCGTATGTTGTATGGGTAATGCTCTGCCAAAACCACCACTATTCTTTTCTTTTGTTAGTTAACGACTAAGTTTATCTATCTTTCTCTCTTCTCTAGTTTGTTAACTTTGTTTGAAAGTTTGAATCCCATTGCTGGTGAATTAACATATGTCAATTGAAGTGTAAAACGCTGTGATTTGTGGGTCATGGCACATTAAACCCACAAAATTTTCAGGTCAGTCGATGTGAAATTCTTATTTTTTCTAATTGTTAGGTCATATTCTTGCTTTTGTGGGGATCATGCCATCTTGACTTTTCCTTTTAGATTTCTATAGAAAAGGCTGCAACACTTAGTCCCGCTGAATCACACACTAACGATTAACGATAGCATTTCTATCATGCCAAAAGTGGTGAGCAGGACTTGTTATTAAAACAAGAAAGAAAATGGAAAAAACCTAAACAAAATTATGTTCTTGTAAAGAAAATATATCCAGCAACATTCAACTTGGTTCTGTTTGGGCTAGTTTGAAAAGTTACCTTGAACCTTCTCATTTTAATTCATAACATCCAAAATCTTAAATGTTATATTTTCGGTTTTTCCCCTTTAAGAGAAATGCACTTCAATGAAAAGGAAGATATGTATTTCTGATAAAAGGTTTCTGTGCATTGTTAGCTTAGCTCCATCACTTTGATATTTCTTAAGCTGCTAATAGTTATTAATTTGAAATTGTTAAAGCTGCTAGGTGTTACTAATTTGAAAAGCAATTAAACAAGTTGTTATTAAATAATAGTACATTTTAGGTTTCTGTGTATTGTTAAAGCTGCACTGTTAGTTCCATTATTTTTATACTTGATGTTAAAGTTATTATTTGCTTTCATGTTGATGTTAACTCTTAAGGCTTAAGCTATTGATATTATCATCAAACTTTAAAGTGTCAATAGTATCATAACATTTTAAATAATACTATTATATTACAAAATCAATTAACCAACGACATAAAAAAATTTAAATAATAATATTAAAATAACAATATTAATGAGTAAATAAGCCGTTAGAACTCATACTGTCTCACCCCAACAAAAATTTCGGGGTCCGTCATTGAACAACACACAACACAAACACATGAACACAACACAAACACATGAAGAACTCCCTTCCATAAGGAGGTGATGGCTGTACAGATTGGGGAAAAGAGCATACTTCGAGATCAAAGATATCCCTGTAAATAATCAAACTACTGCAGGTGGTGAAGAAACTACAGTGAAAACCGAAGAAATCACATATAGTGCACAAAGCAAGAAATGGTAAGGCATATCTCACCCATTTGAGCTCCCCGAAGAGTGCAGAATTAGAGAGGAGTTCTCTCATCCTTGCGTCCGCGGGTGGTGCATCCACATTGTGGCGTCCATGAACTGCACCCCCGCCGACTCGCACGCTCCCAACATCTCGTCGAGCTCGCTCACTCTCAGCGCGGTGGGCTTCTCCACCGGATGTGCTTCCCCCTGCTGGCCGCCTCCACCACCCATCGACGGTGGAGGGACGTTGGCAGCAAGATGTACAGCACTTCCACCGTCCGGTCCTCCAGTATCTCCTGGTAGGACCCATAGATGCTTACGTCCTCAGGGAACCCGTTCTCTGCCGCGAAGCCCCGGGCTTTCTCCACGCTCCGGCTGGCAACCGCAACAAGTCGAGAGTTCGAAGCGAGACGTATCGCCCTCGAGACCTTTCTCGCTATGTTGGCGCACCCCATAATATCGAACCGTATCGCTTTTCCTTCCTCATTCTCCTTCTCTGTTTATGTCTGTGTAATGTGTGAAGACGGCACTCGGGGATTACTATCTGTCCATCCACTCTTTTCACATTCAATTTCACCATTTCTCACCTCCTTCTATTTCATCTATCTGGTTGGGATTTCTTTATTTGGACTACAAATATTTTATTTAATATTATTATTTCCTTCTCGGTTAAATATTTTTATGAATTTTATTAAAAAAAATTTAAAAAAATGAAATCAATAATAAAAATAAAATAAATAAAAAAACTAAGTGAAGTTTTTTACTTAAGACACAAATGAAGCACGTTTTGGAGAAATATTGAGAACTTGACCTAGTTTTATTGATTTTGATTATGGTAAAAGATGAAATCAATATATCAAATAAACAACAAAAAATATATCAAATGAACGAAATATCTTCTCAAATCACTAAAAAAACTCTTTGAATAAGCTTCCTTCTTTCTTTTTCACTCTTTTTTTATGTTCTTTTTTCGATTGGATTTGAAGAACTGTGAGACCATGAATGGTTTAATATTATGTATTTGATCGAGGTTTGTGAGTTACGAAAAAATGCTATAGGATGATCAACGGTAAGAAAAGAACTGAGCCGGAGAGGAAGAGAGAAGAGAGAAATTTTCATACGTTAGAGATATCTGGATAATTTTCGGATTTTGAACAAAATCGAAAATTGACTAAGAAGGGTATCATGGGAAGCAGCATAATGCTAAATGAAGGGATCAAAGGACAGATTAGACCAATCCGAACCCCTTAAACCAGTTCGAACGAGTGATTGGACCACTGGGTTCGATTCTAGTTCCACCTTTTATGAAAACAAAAAACTGAAACATACGGTTTCAAATTTTATTTTTTTTAAGTTTTAATTATTTTGCAGTTCTTACATGGTTTAAGCCTCAAACCAAAACCAATAGTTCTAAACGGGAATCTCAACTGGCGTGGTTCTGGTTTAGTTTCTGTTCTTAGTTCCACAAAACCCGAAATAAGCACTTTGAAACCATTAGCTCCGGTTTACCTGTAACCGGCCATGTGAACTTGTAACCTATTTTTTTTATAGTTTTTCAAAATAAACCAGTCAAACCAAAGCTCGAATGTCATGAAATCCGATCTAGACTTGGAACTGAATCCGGCCAGCTATACCGAAACCCTGAACCTGCTTTCAAACAATTTTTGAAAGAAAAATAAAAAAAGAAGGTTTTACAATCTCTTTTTTTTCACGATAAAAGGTTCAGCCATTTGAACTGAAGATTTTTCCGTTCTATTTTCTTTCTTTGTGCGTCACTTCATAGGCCGGCGAGTGGAGTAGTTATAGCCGGTTTCTATCGCAACCGGACAAGGAAGCAAGTGAAACCGGACTCAAAACCGGGCATCACTTGGTTCAGTTCCAGTTCCACCGGGCCGAAACAGGAACTGCCAAATTCAAACTACTGCTATATCTTTTCAATCCATACTTTAAATGTTCTTTTTTTTGCAGTTCCTTACTGTTTAAGTCTCAAATCACAATTGATCCCGGGCCGGTTTGGATTTGATTTTAGGTTTCGAGATGATAAGAACCGGTCATGTCTAGAATGGAGTGACCACACTGATTGGGCTACTGGATCACTTGGTTCAGACCCTTATAAGCAAATGGTTTGTTGGGCTACTTTTTACTGAAGCTCCTAAAATAATAATGATAAGATAGAATTATAAAGCTTAATCAAAAGATACATTCAGGCCTCTCCATTGTAATGAAAAGAAGAACTTATGGAAAAGATTTTTTTTTGAGTGAGACGGACTTGTATTTTAGGTGAAATATTTGTATTTCAAATCTACAAAAGACTTGTATTTTTTATATATTGTGACAGACCTAAGAATTTTTCCAATTTTGAATGAAGCATCTCTCCTCACCCCAAAGTGGATCCGTCACTGACTGCATGCATGTATCAGGCTTCAACCTTCAATTGTATCGGAACAAGAAAAATAAAATTGAAGGTGATGAGAGACGCTTCATTCACCTTCAACCTTCAATTATATAACATTTTAAGCACCAATATCTTCAGACTTAGGTCCCAATTTTATTTTTCACATGCAGCATCCAAGTTTTTGCTTTAGGTCTAAACTTGTTTAAAACTCCTCCCAAAGTAACAAACATTACATTTGGACTTATTTAACACATCTCAAGCTAACTTGTTTGTGATTAGTACTAACCAGATTTTTCATTTGAATGGATTTTTTTTTTCTTTACAAAGGCGTAACAAACACACACACGTGACCCCCCAGGTCTCGAACTCGCTACTATAACATGGAAGTCAGAGGGCCCTGTTAGTTGAGCTAACACTTTGGGTGCAAAGGTGAATGGACGGTATCAACTGTTGAACTTGGTACAATTTAATCCAGCTTCTCACTTGGGCTTTTGACATTGATTTGTCCAAGGCTCGAATGCTAATTTATATTCTTTCTTCTTTTCCTTCTTTCATTTAAAAAACTTATGGGACTTTTATTTTTCTCAAGACAAGTAAAGCTTGGAAGACACCTACCAATTAAATTTTAGAAAATGAAAATATACACATATTATATAATTAATTGGTTATATCAATGATGTTCTTCAGATTTTCTCATTTTCAACTTAACCAATATTGTCAAATATATGATGACAAAATTGCTTATATAACTAGTTTTTTTCAGAACCAAGAAGGCGAGTGATAGCCACTAGTGCACTCATATGCCAATAATTAAAACGTCTACGGAATTTGACCAATCCCATCCACTAAACATGTCTGGTTTCGGTCGGTTATCTAGAAACCTGGAGTAAGAACCAAATCCTTTTTTATTTGAAATTTATTTATCAAAATATTGTTATTATTCTGAAATATCATTATTATACTAAAGTTTATTTTATATCAAAATATTGTTTTTATATAATATATAATATATAACTATATTATATATAAGAGTGAAATGACCAGTTTGCTCATTTCACGTGAACAGGTTGACAATTATATATATATATTATATAATGTTTGAAAAGGGAAAGGAGGACATGCTTGAAATTTAATTTTTTGACTGCGAAGGTCGTTCATTACCATAACTCTGGACCACGGTTTGGTTCATCAATTCGAACCGAACCAAAGCTCTCCGATTCTGATCCAGTTTATGAAATCATGAATCATAACCGAACTAGTGTCTCCGGTTTCGGTCACTATTTCCGTTCCGATTCAATCGATTTTGAGTACAAACGGTTTAGAGCCTCATCCAGTTCCGATCGAAACCACCGGAAACATGTCTAATCAAGAAAGAAGGAGTTCTTTTGCGAAAGGCAAAACGTCGCCCTCAAAATAAAAAGAAGAGAAAGGAAACGTCTGGATGGTTTGGATTCCATGAAATGGGGAATTCTGCCCGGATCCACTGGGGTCCCATTGTCTGGATCCGGTTTTCTGTACAACGGCAGCGCCAAGTGCGGCCATAAAGAGGGCAGACTCCGCTTCAACGAAACGGAAATGATCAAGAAAAAAATTGAAGTAATCTGAGAACGAAAGGGAAATTAGGAAACATGACCACCCTTGTCTGACTCTCTTTCTCTCTGCCGATTGAATTCAGTTTTTCAAACGTGTGATTGTACCAAAAGAGCCCCATTAAATGCTCTTCTACATCTTCTCCTTCTCATTGTTCGCTTTGGTCTTTGTGTACATGGGGAACAAGTTGGGGTGCTTCAGTTTGGGTTTTCCGAAGATTAGTTGCCTGAAGTATCGAAAGGAGGAGAAAGGGTCCGATCTCGTCGTTGAGGACGCCGATGGAGGACAGAATGTCTGGGACTCTGCGTCCGTTCCGGAACACCTCGTTGTCATGGTGAATGGCCTCGTCGGAAGGTTCCATTTCTATTATTCTTGGTCGTAGTCATTACTTGTCGGTTCCAATTGTTGATTCATTTTACTTAGATTGATTTCTCTATCGGGATTAGTCGAGGATTATGAGGCGTTGAATAGAAGCACGTGAATTTCCGTTTGATTCGGTCGTGTTTGGATATTAATTGAACGTGAATCTCATAACTGCTTTTTTCCTTGTTATTTGTCTGTTAATTACACGCAATCTGATTGATTCTGTCTCTCCCTCTCTCTCTCTCTCATTGAAGTGCTACTTCATTTGGTAAGTCTTGTCGATGTTGGATTGTTGTGCGTTATTTTGGGATTTGGTGTCGATGGTGTACAGACACCCTTCCTTTTGGTGCATAATGTTGTGTTATTATAATTTTTGTTGTTCTTGTTGGTGACTACATAAGAATTTTTGTTGTGTTACTAAGGAATTATTTTTGTTATTATTCGGTTTTGAAGTTGCTTGTTTGCTTAGTCTGGGTTAGTTATCTATTGAGAATTCCTGCTAGATGGCTTATTTTTCGCTGAGCAGAATCTTAAACGCAGAGGGTCTGCTCACTTGCATTCCTTGTTTTGATGCAGCTGCTTGATTGTTAGTTTTTCTTGGATACCTTTTTCTTAATGTACCCAATAAAAGCAAAACAAACTTTGGGCATCGTCTTATGGCTGTAATCTCACCTATTTTCTCTATCGAAGGTTCATAATTAGCTACATTTGTATATTAGCCGTATACACACAGTTGTGATACTTGATTTATTTTGTTTGTAATATTGAGTCATTGACCACTTGTTCTTGTTGTTGAGCTAAACGTATCACTACAGAGTTACTAGAGAAATTCATGCATAAGATGCTAGGAATTATTGTAATTGCCGCATGATAAGTATAATTCAATAAATGTAACCGTACTTGGTATTTATATTGATTTAGGTTTTGCAGAAAGGATAACAGTGTCTGTGATAGTGGGGAGTCCTTTTAAGCATTGTATACATGAAGTATTAAGACTAGCCAAATGATTCTTGAGAACCTTTATCTTTTGATGATATTTAGAAAATGGTGAGGAGAAATCAGTTCTTACTACCGACCAACAAAGCTCAAGAAAATATAAGGAAAATGATATTTGAGAATGGTGGAAAATAATAGACGTTTCCCTTGGAAGGATCCACATTAATAGATCAAAGCAAATATGATAGAATGATGTTTACCTCATCAAGCGATACTAGACTCAAACAACATGTGTAGAAGGTAGTTGGTGGAAACAACCACCTAAAGGATAGACTCAAACTCAACATTGATGAAGGGATTCAATGTGCTACCAATGTGGTCACTGTTGCCATTGAAGAGGAGGAGGATTATCTCAATGCTTTCATTAGAGACATTAAGCAGTTTCTCTAAAAGGGGTGAGACATTGAAGTTATTTATGTGCTAAGGGAAGGGAATAAATTAGGTGATAAACTCACCAGGTTGGCTAGAGAATTGCCAAAGGTCTGCTTGTCCTTCGTGAACCTCCGTCAGGAGATGAATAAAGGGCTGGGTGAAGACTGTAAAGGCTTTTGGCAGTGCAAGAAAGCTCTAATGTAGAGTTGTGTTGTCGTGCAAGAAAGTAAAAGGCGCATGTGGTCCTTGTTTTTAGGAGGAAGGGTGCTGACACAAAATGGTGGTTAGGGACTTGTAGGAATGTTAATTTTTGGTGTTACGTGAGTGCTAACTGAACTCGTTTTATTTTAACATTTGAGGTTGATCTCAACTTATTTAAACATGGTAAGTCCATCTTTGAGGTTCTACCAATGATTTTACTCTCGGGACTTGTCTTTACCCGTTGAAAGTGCATTTTAACTAATCTAAGCATTAAGTAAGGGTAAAGATAAAATAAGAAATGACTGTTGCTTTATATTGACACTGCACTGCACCAAGGCAGTGCAGTACAGCCTGCTGCTGTAGGAAAAAGACTGCACTGTATACAATTGTGTGCTGCACGCAGTGCACTCAACCTTTCAAACAGAAAATAAAACAAGTTTTCAAAATAAAAATTAATAAATAACAAGATTATACTTTAGAAGATAAATAAAAGACCCAGTAGAGCTTGATCACAAATGTAGAAAGTAAATAACCCTAGGCAACATCACATCAAAGATGGCCCATACTGTTTGCAATAGTCTATTGGTGCAGTAGGACTTTGTTGAGACATGAGACAGAACCAGACCCCGTTTGACCCAAAATATGCTTAGCAGTAGGACTTTGTTGAGACATGCTAAGAACGGGTACAACAAATAGTTGACGTGGACAAACTAAATGAAATGATACTTAGACTCAAACAACATGTGTGGAATGTGGTCAAGAAGAAACAATCACTTGAAAACTGGCTTGAACTAAACACCGTTAGAGGTCTTTACCGTGCTATTTAGTTGCCACTGCTAGAGGTGTCATAAGGGACAATAATGGTGATTGGCAAGGTGGTTTTGGATGAAACCTAATTAGTTTTGGCATTCGAAATGCCGAACTGTGGGGAGTTATGGAGCGATTAAATTTGGCGTGGAGGAAAGAAAAGGAAATTAGTAGTTGAGGCAGAAAATTGACAGGTGGTGCAATTACTGGCTATTCAAGAGGAGGAAGATCATCCCATCACTTTGGTTAGAGACATTAAGCATTTTCTACAAAGGGGGGGAGATTTTCCATTAGGGCAGCATATCTTTGAGGTTCTTCCAGAGGAGATCAATGAAGTGTTGAGTAAGGATGAAGGGCTGAGCGAGGACCAAAGAGGCTTTTGGTTTTACTATAAACACATAAATGGAAGAATAAATTGATTCCATGGATATTGTGAGCTTGTGTTAGGAAAGCCTTAAAGTATCTTATCATATAGGAAAACTTCTTGTGATAACTTTGGGCAATGTCCTGACTTTAAGAAAGGAATATTATTATTAATGTATTAGACATGAAGGCATATCAACAATATTTTTTATGCCTTGTGAAAGATATAAGAATGGACAATATTTTAAAGCATATCAACAATATTTTTTATGTCCCTTGTATTATTGGATTCAATGGAAATTGTGACATCTCTTCAGCTTCTGTAGTAGTAAAGATGCATTACTGATGCATAATAATAGCACCTTGATGCTGATGAAGTAGGATAAATTGTGTGCTTTAAAATGTGTCAGCATACCTATAAAAGGAAAAGTAGGACAAGCAAGGTGCAACCTAATTTTCTTGAGCTTCTATTGGCTTTCTCAAGTAGCCATTAGAGCTCTCTAAGGCCTCATGAAACTGCAAATGCCTTGATTTCTAGCTAACAGCTTAAAATAAAAGATTACCTACATAACCTAACAGTAACCAAGTCCAATACTAACCTAACACTAGTGAAACTTTTAGGTAATAACCGTAATATTGAATATTGACATCAACCTATATACAAACTATGTAGATTCTGCATAAATCACAAAGTATATATTTGAATTTTGATTGTGACTCATCTATAAGCATGTATAACTTTGTTAATGTCCAAACTGGCAATGAGATGATGACATTGTGTATATAGTGGAAGTATTTTTAAGTTAATGTACGTAGTTCTGTCTTCCTTGTCACTGAGCATCCTCAATGTATAAACTATAACAAGCTCTTGGTCGCTCTCCTCGGTAGTTTGCATTTTGCAATGTTTATTTTTTTGTATTTACATAATGCATGCTTTTCTTGATGTGAAATTGGGCCTAATAAATAGAAAAAACTATTTTACTTAACAGCATGCTTTGTTGACATTGGTTAATGATAAGCAAGTAAAATTATTCTCATTTGCATGAACAAACATAGATTCTGCTGTTGAATATGGTGAATGCCAAGCTGTTCAAGACTGAATTTTTAGTTCACCTAAAATATGGCCCTCTTCATATTTTTATTCACCTGCTGTGAAAATTCTGTGCTAATTATGAACTTTTTCACATCCTGTTCTAGTGCTGAAGATTGGAAATTTGCTGCCGATCAGTTTGTGAGGAAGCTTCCAGATAAAGTAATTGTACATTGTGAGTCTCTCTACCTTTAATTTACAGAAGGGCAATTTCATTGACAATTTGTCTCCATTTCTTGACAATAAGTGCTAACACTGTCTTGTAACAAACTTATGTGATATTCTTCTTCACCATTTCACAAGACTTGATGCAATATTCAATTGCATTATATGTTGGAAAAAGTGGAAATTGTGTCGTCAACTCTTCCCACGTTCAGATCTTTGTGTACTTACGGTTTAAAAAGTTTTGGTCAAAGCAAATGACCATGCTAGAAATCACAATGCATTTTGACTATGACAGTCTCCAACTGGACATTTGCTCTTTGAAATTAACATAAAAATGAGAATATGCTCATGGTATATCAGTCCTTTCTGTAAACAACAATTGGAACTAGGCCTGATAACTGGACATAGGCATCTGTCTGGTAGATACAACAACAACAACTAAGCCGTTTCTCATACTACATAAGGTAAATTACATAGATTCTTTGTTTCTACAGAGTTCAATCCTATGCCATACTAACAATTAACTCAACTAAAGCCTGATCATTCTTTATTGTTCTCTTCCACGATTTGTATGGTCTTCTTCTTCTCTTTTTAACATTTTCAGCATTTAGTTTCTCACACCTTCTAACCGAAACTTCTTTTGGTTTCCTTTTCACATGTTCAAACCATCTTAAACAATTTTCTATCACTCCCAGTTTGGTTCTAATATCCTCATTTAAAATATGGTGTTTCCTTATGTGACCACACATCCAGCTCAACATCTTTGTTTTTGCTATGAACATCTTTTGTATATTTTGATGATTAGCCATCCAACATTAAGAACCATATAACGTAGTAGGTATAATTGCTACTCTATAGTATTTACCTTTCAACTTTAATGGTATCTTCTTGTCACGTAAAATACATTATGAACCTCTCTGTTTTAACCAACATGCATTAATTATATATGCAACCTATGTTATTGATAGCGGTTAGCGGGTTGTTAGCGGTCAACCTTGATATAGCGGTAGCGGGGATATAGCGGATTTAGCGATACACTTTTATTTATGATTAAAAAATTATATATATATATATATAATGGGTTCTCTAATTTCTAAAAAATATCAAGATCTTAAGTAGATTATTGCCATGAATTGATAATAACACATCAGCTGCAACAACTAATCAAGCACGGTAGCACCTACCAACAGTCTTAAGAACACATGATACTTGCACAAGTAGAAGAATCCAACGGATATTAAACTACAAAATTACATGCCATATGCATTAAATATTTGAGTAATAGGACAACCATGAACAAAGAACGAATTGAAGAGATGGGAGCAAACCTGCTCATTATCTGCTTGAGTAATGTCTTTGTTGACATCCAAATGTTTGGACTTTGAAGAACCTCTGAATAAGAGGCATAACTGAAATTGCACCCCGATTAGATATTCTAGACAATGTGCAAAGACACTTGAGAAGCAAAAGAATGATAGATCCAAGTGCATCACTTGCACTATAAAGTTAAACAAATGTCTCAAATAAAGTGAAATGCCAATCATGTAGAACAAAACTATCCACAACAAAAGCATAAATAGAATCTATGTTTTCAATTCATCCATTCCTGAGCTGGTGAAATTCCGAGCACCCAAGCTTATATGTATACCCACTGGTTCGCTGGTTGTGTATAAAACAACAAAACTTTAAACGAAAGATGATTGCGAAAGTGTAACACTTCACATAAATCAGTAAACCTTTCATTTTGCACGATGACTATACGAGAAGTTTTACTTTTACATGTATTCTTAGGTTTGCTTGCAGCTTATCTCAGACTCTCAGTAATATCTCGGACAGAAAATGAGGTGCGTGCAAGCACTATTATCCAATATCAACAAGCCACGAGCAAACAACATTAGATATCGGTTAACTCGGCTCATTACCAGCCCTATTTAACTTGTGGCTTGTGAGTGCAGATGAAAGCATCCAACTAATACCTTTGGTTACAAGACAAGCTCCACGAATCTATAAGAACTGAATTAAGCTGAACACCACTTGTTCTTATTATACATATGAACTAGCTACTCACCTGAGTCGAGCCCAGCCAAGCCAACAATTTGCATAAGAATCGACAGAGCAACTATCACCTTAGGTTTCTCTCTCTCTCAAACGAGTACCATTCCATATAAATTGACAGAGCAGAAGAGTCGCCACTGATTTCATAAGAATCAACCGTAAACAATTTTCATAAGTAAACAAAAGACTCAATAATGAAACTTAAAGCCTTAATGGTTACAGAGAAAAAGACTCCGTACATCTGCATCGTCAAAGACTCAAAACAGATGAATCCCAAGTCCCACGACTATTGCCATCTTCAAAGTCTCTAGATAGAGAGCGGTACTTTAATTCCACAGAGAAAGAGAGAGAGACTCACGTCAGTGACCGTGCCCAAACAGAGAAAGAGAGAGAGACTCACGTCAATGACCGCGCCCAAACAGAGAAAGAGAGAGAGACTCACGTCAGTGACTGCACCCAAGGACGACGAGGAAGCAATAGCATGACCGAGATGAAGAAAAGGAAGACGAAGACGCTTGCGACCGTTGATAACAGTGACTAAAGGCGGAGAGAGTAGCAGCGAGAGGGGCGAGATGCGGGAGAGAGGCATGGGATGCGAGAGACAACAGGGATATACGAATCGTATTAGGGTTTTATGCAGTGTTGTCTGACACGTATCGTATCGTGTATCGCTGGGCTCCACGATACAGGCGTATCGTATCGTATCGTACTTTAATATTAAAATAATACAAAAATTAATTAAAAATTAATAAAAAATAGTAAAAAATCAGGAAAAAATCAAGAAAAATCTGATAATTGCTTTAAATTCATATAATGTAAGTTTAGTACAGATTGAGCATTCAACATTGAACAATTGCATCCAAATTTACATATTTTGAATCCAAAAAATAAAATACAGACATAATTTACACTTTATAGTACACTACAGTTACATATAATGTTACATTTTACAAATTGTAATCAGGATCATCAACTAAATAATCTTCATCTTCTCCTTGTTGCAGATCCTCATCATCATCAGCCATGCCCACACCTTCTTCTTCAAAATCAAATTCTTCATCTCCATAATGTTGTTGCGCTCCTTCCAAATTAATCCAGGCAACGTCTTCTTCTGTTAGGAGGGCATTTTCTTCAGTGTCTTCCATAACCCAATCTTCTAATATCTCAAAATTATCCAAACTTATTGGATCGAATTGACTTTCTTCTCTATTTACTTTTTTTAATTACCTACGACACAAACAAAGATAAGCAATTAGTAAGTAATATTAACAATTGAAAACTGAAGTTAAATAATATCGAATTGAAAATTTGAAAGTAATACAACATTACCTTTCACGAAGGCGCATGTTACAACGAATATAAACCAAATCATTAAGCCTTTTGTGTTCCAACCTGTTGCAACTTTTTGTATGGATGTGTTCAAAAACACTCCAATTTCTTTCACAACCTGTTGCACTACAGGTTTGGCTTAAGACTCTAACTGTAAAATCTCTAAGGTTTGGACAATCACTTCCAAACCTGTTCCACCAAACATCTGTAAAAAAAATATAAACATTAGAGACATAATAATCCACAGTAATGTAAGATGCAACTTAAATATGAAAATAAACAATATACCTGGACGCATCGTAGAGCGGTTGCGAATTGCAATAGGCAAACCCATTAAGTGAAAAGCATTATCATATATCTTCATCTCTCGATGTATCACATCTACTATGCTCTCATCAGGGACTAATCTGTCGATGCATTCAATGATTCCTCGATTAACCTCACCATCCCTTTTGAAGGTTGTTGAATACCTCAATGATGGGTTTAGATAGTAGGTTGCTGCATGAATAGGCTGATGCAATTGTTTATTCCATCTACTATCAATTATTTTCTACACGGGCACATAATCTCTTTTTTTTTCCATTAAAGTTATTTCTGATCGCTTCTTTTGCCCTGTCCATGGCTTCATAAAGGTAGCCCATAGATGGTTTCTCCTCGCTGTCAGCCAATCTCAAAACTTTCACTAAAGGACAAGTAATTTTCAATAATCTGATGCATGCATTCCAAAATGAACTTCTAAAAACCATTTCTGCAATCTCATTTAACTTTCTGTTCCTTCTGTTTTGTGACAACTCTGCAAATTGTTGCCACTCATCTGAGAAGAACATTCTCTTTAAAGCTTGCTTCTGTCTTACAATACTCTGTACAGATAAGAAGTTTGTTGCGAACCGAGTTGTAGCTGTGCGAAGAAGCTCTGCACCTTCTGTGTATCTCCTCATCATACACAAAACAAATGCATGGTTGTAAATGAATTTTTTAATATCTTGGCAACACTCAGTTGCTGCCTTTATTTCATCCATCTCACCAATGTCCTCGAGGATGAGATCTAAACAATGGGCTGCACATGGTGTCCAGTAGAAAGTCTCATAAATATCAGTTAACTCCTTTCCAGCTGCTTTGTAGTTAGCTGCATTATATGTAATCAATTGGACTACATTTTATAGCCCAACCTCTTGTATAACCTTATCAAATTCCTCTTGTAGGATCTCTGCAGTGTGGCTCTCCTCTGACATATCTAGAGATCTCAAAAACATGAGTCCTTTAGGACAATATACAAGAAAGTTTAGCAATGTTCTTCCTCGCCTATCGGTCCATCCATCTGCCATGATAGTGCATCCTGTTTCCTTCCACGATTGTCTCAAAGTCGAACAGTATTGCTGCACTTCAATCACGGTCTGATCTAATATCTTCCCTCTCAACTTCTGATAAGAGGGCATCCTGTATCCTGGACCAATGTTAGCAATTGCATCTGCCATTGCTTGAAAATGAAAACTGTTTGCTGTATTAAATGGAATGCATGCATAATAAAACCATCTGCCCACTGCAAGGTCTGCTTGATCGTGCAGTTGTTCTGAAGCCATAGCAGCACGAATTCCTGGCTGAGCACCAGGTGTAGTGGAAGGAGGAAAGAACAAATGTATGCTAGAAGAAGAAGCTCTTCCTCTACTCCTTCCTAAACTTCCTCTTCTGCCACCTCCAAAGTCTTCAGCTGCAACCCTCTTTCCTCTACTAGGTGCTCGCGAACTGCTACTACCAATATCTGTTCTAACATCTGAAGGCAAACTATCAATGAATCCAACTCTAGTGGCAGTAGCATCATCAGCTTCTTCACACATCTGAAAATCATCCTTTTGTTGTCTCCTTTCTTGTATGCTCTTAATCATCTGCAAGCATTGCCATTTAATACCTTCTGGCACACTTCTAACTCTGCCTGTGCATGGAGCAACTTCTTTTCTGGTTCCTGCTAGGTGGTGTTTCAACCTTGAAATTCTACCACTAACTACCTTTTTACAAAATAAACATCTGATTTTTAACCTTGAACCCTCAACTGGTATACCCCACTGCCATGCCGGATCATCAGACTTTGAATGAGAGTCTCTACCACCTCTTCCTGCCATCTCAATGGAGTACTTTAATTCAAACAAAAACCTGAAAATAAAAGCACTTCGTAAATCTCCCAATCTTCAAATAACACTCAAATCGAGTGTCTTCCACTTCATGAATGCAATAAAAATCGTATACACACACTTAATAACTTCATATTTGGTCATTCAAAAAAAAAAAAACCGAAATAACACAAAAAAACAATAAATATAAAGGAAAAAAATGGAAAAAACATTAAAAATATACCTAAATCCGAGTTTGGAGGCTTGGACGGACACTGTAGGGCACGATTTTAGAGCTTTGAACACCAAGGAGGCGAAAACCAACTCTTAGGGAGCTTGAAGAACCCAAAAGGAGAGAGGAAACCCGCGAAAAATCGTGGGTTTCTCTCGGGCCAGGACCCTTTATAAGGGTCCCAGGGCGTATCGCCCGTATCGTCGATACGCCCGCACCTGCGATACGGGGCCCCGTATCGTATCGTGTCGCACCGTATCGTACGATACGGTGCGATACGAACAACACTGGTTTTATGTATTTTGGATCGGGTCGATCCAATATCCGAGGCACCTTAGATAGGTCCAAACTCCATGGTACGCTACCAATGATATAGCGGACCGCTATAGCGGTGTTTGTGGCGTTAATTGCGCCCAAATAGGCCACCCACTATTTCATGGGCGCTATAGCGATCAGAGGCACCTTAGATATCTAAAACTTTCCTTATAAAGGATATAATGTGTGTCAATATTAAATTTTCATGTCATATGAAGTAGCCAAATGATCGGACCTGCATTCTATATATTTTGTCTTTGTTCTACTCATTCAAAAGCCTTTATTTTCTAATGTTTTTCTATATGGTTCTAATTTTGTATTAACTTTTTAGTAGACTCCTCCATTAATATAATGTCATCCGTAAATTATCGCACAGGTGTGGGATACGGCAAATTTTAAAAAATTTGGGTGCGGCAACACAACTAAGTATATAATATTTTATATATATAATATTCAAGCTAGAACAAGTGAGACATCAATTAACATAAGTATATAATGACAATAGTAAGTACACAACTTTGTATTAAAGTAAAACAAGTAAACAACTACTAATTTCATCATAATACACAAATCAATCAAAAGAAAATCAGAATCTTAATGTTTGATAAATGAAATGATCCTATACCTAATAAATTATAGATCTTCACTATGAACAATATTATCAACTGAAGGGACTATCGGATCAGTGAGTTCCATATTAAGGGTATGCAAATCTTGGTTGTGATCTAAGTGATATTCCTTTGGATTTACATCCTAATATTTTGATGCCCTTCACTCAAATATATTCAAATAAATAACAAGAAAAGATCAAATATAATCATCATTATTAATAATAAAAGAAAACAATTTTGAAAGATTAGTAATTAGTTACCTATACCCAGCATTAAAGCGTGAAACCAATCTTATATTTGAATGAACATAAACCAAGTATTCAACACGACTACTTGAGAGATTGTTCCTTTTGATATTGTGAATTTGAGAATATGTATTCAAATTCTTTTCACAACAAGATGAAGTAGCAGGTTGAGATAATAATTTTAATGCAAGCTTTTGAAGAAGAAGCATCTCAAATCCATAACATGCCACCAATCTAGTGGATCTTGATAATCCCTTGCTTCTAGTGCTTCTAGTGAATCAAGTTTGGCATAAGAAAACTTTCCATATTCAGAATTTACTTGCCTAAGAGGTATGAGTCACGATAAATACTTCCCAAACACATTTGCCTATTCTTTGCAATTTCAAGATCTTGATTAGGAGTATGCCAAGTGCTCTCATGCAACCATTTCTTCCCATAATATCTTGGATTTAAAGAATGTGCTAAACAATGCAAGAGAGTGTTGCTTTTGTCCCATCTTGAAACTAATATAGAATGAATATGATCATAAAACGATGATGTTTCATGAAGTTCTTTTTTCTCGTGCTTCAAAATTATTGACTCAACTTTTTAAATCATGGTATCCCACATTTCATAAACCTTATGGAGCATTGGTTCATCTTTATCAACTTCTCTTAACATCTCCCAAATAGGCTATGTGAATTCAAGAAAATATGATATATCGTTCCACCATAAATTATTAAGAATAATAGTCTTCACTGCTTGGGCCTTGATCTTCAACCTTATTACTACGGTATAAATCCCAGCTTGGATCAATAACCATCTGAACCAATGATATCTTAATTGTGTTAAATCTTTTTACTATAACAATGAAAGAAGCAAAACATGTTTCTGCAACCTTCAACAACTTTAAATGAGAATGTCTATTGAATATGACTGAAATTAAACGGTGATTCATTACAATTTTTTTTATCTTTATACAATCTGCTGCCATATCTTCAATCCATGAACATAATTCATATGCACGAAGATTATCTTTATCTTCTGATAACTTAAATATACGAGAAAGAGTCAAATTTAAACTGTGAGCTACACAAGGTGTCTAAAAAATGTATGGATAATTACCTTCCAAACTTAATCTTTACTTTTACAATTAGCTATATTATCAGTGATTATTTGTACAACATTATCTGGTCCGACACTCTTAATAAAAGTAGTTTGTAGTTTTAATTTCTCCATGCATTAACAAACTTCAAAAATATTGGCCCACTAATTGAATAAGCAATGAAATTAATGAGTGGACGCCTTTGAAATAATAGTAGAAACACCATTAGTTTCCAATAAAAACTTCTTATATTCTAAAAATCTTTCAATATTGGCTTTTTCTTCTTTAAGAATCATGGTTAGTAATTTTTCAAAACTTAGGAGGAATATAACCATGTAAATTACAATTAGCCAATGAAGTGACAAGATTTTTTCAATATGAATTTCTTCCTACATTAAAAGGAAGTGAACTTGAAAAAAAAATCTTTCAACCTTTCTATTAATCTCCTCCCTTCCAACTAAATTAAATGATTTTTCAATTGCTCCTTTAAAACCTTAAACTTACTTTGCATTAACTTTCTTTTCTTTTCTGCATCTTCTTTATATCCACCAAATAATAGAATATTTGTTCATTTTTCACTCATTTCATTCTTCTTTTTATACTCATCTTGTTTTTTCATTAATTGTCTTCGTAAATCCTCATTCACATTCGAACATGCTCTTATTCAATGTTTTGATAATTTTAAAAGATGCGCCTTCACTCTAATATACGATCATGTAAAACTTATATTGCAAAATTTACACATAAAATGTGTATTACCTCTACTACCTTCGTATGATTCTCCCCTTTGTACGTACATCCATAATGGTGCATCATCATGAGGTATTGAAATTGAAGGTTTTATAACTTTTGTTGTTGATCTTGAACTTAAAGGAACACTTCTACCAGAACTCCCAATAGGACCAATACCAATTGATACTCCTTTTCCTTTTCTATTATCGGCCATTTTTAGGATCAACTCAATTCACAATCTGATTGAAAAACAAAATGTCAAAAACAACAAATAAGAGATGGAGTTAGTCATAACAATTGATACCATGTATGTTATAGCCAGTAGCTTGCTAAAGGAGAAACAAATAGGGAAAACACATTTAGCTTGCTAAATTGCAGAAAAATAGTAATATCCACTATCAATTGATTGTTTAAATCCCTCACTTATATCATTTATAACATCAGGTTTCATGTGCACATGCCTCGATTGTACCAGTTACAATATGTTATACACTTATTTATTCCAGCTTGGCTGGTCCTACTGCACCTTCCCAGGAAACCAACTAGGTCTGATAAGAGCATAACATGCAAATTTAACCATTAATATCAAAGGTACGCTCTTAGTTAGATAACAATGCCATTAAGTAGACAGACCATGCTTGCAGATTGCAGAGACTCACAGAACAGCCATGAGATGAACTATCTATAAGGCAAGGCATGCTTGCAGATCATTCTATGTAAATTAGTGCTAGAAAACATACCTACGCGTTGTCTCTGAGGGTGCTAGGGAGCGCGAAGAGGCAGAGGCCGACTGTCGACTAAAGAGTCTGAGCGCGGGTGAAGAGCTGATTGAAGAGGCCCACTGTCGACTGAAGAGGCGTGAGTGAAGAGGCGTTGGTGAACCAAACATGAGTGAAGAGGCATGGATGAAAGGTCGCGCCTTGACCTAAACATCTTGGATGAACATGACCTCTGACACGTTGACCGCACCTAAATTAAGACTCGACACGTTGACCATGTCGACATTACACGATACCGTGTCGGTGTCGGTGTCGCACCCGTGTCAACGCCGACACCCCACCTCCTAGAGGTGTCTGTGTGACCTAGTCCGTAAATAACATACACCAAGATACTTCATCTTGGATATTCTTCTTTGTTAACTCATCAATAACTAAGGTAATAAATATAGACTTAAAGCTAATCCTTGATATAATCCAATATTAACTTCAAAGAAATCCATCATTCCTTCATGAATCCTAACACATTTTTATGTATATCATACATGTCTCTTATATAAGATTGATATATGTCATAGAGATACTTTTTTTTTCAAGGTTCTCCAAAGCTATGTCACACGAGTGCGGGTGCGGGTGCGGGATACGGCAAATTTCAAAAATTTTGGGTGCGGCGACACGGCTAGGATATATAATATTATATATTATATATAATATTCAACCTAAATAAATCAATCATAATACAACTAGTATTTGCTAATTTTGGGTGCACATAGGTATCAATTAGTAAGTTCTCACATAATGATCTGAAACTTACAATGATTTTATGAGCTACAAAATATCGAAGTTATGGATTCAAAGAGTTTCGAGATCTTTAGTAGGTTATAACATATACTAGTATTTATGCTAGGATCCACCACTGATGTCATACTCTTCTGTTCTATTGATCAGGTAATGTTCCTGGTCTTTAAATGTGTTTGGTGACAAAGATTATTCTGTGCAAAGGCATACAGTATGGAGTCAAGAATCCAATCAGATTGAGTAATAAGAAACCAATTGTTCGCACCCAAAATCATTAAAGCTAATATGATATACAACTACAATAGCAAGTACACAACTTTATAAGTTTATATTAAAGCAAAACATATAAATGGTAAACAACTACTAATTTCATCATAATACACAAATCAATTTTCATTATTCGGACCCATTTAACCGTGAGTTACAAAAAAAATAAAAAAATAAAATTTTTTTTGCAATTTTTTTTTTGCAATTTTTTTTGCCATGCCGCACCCGACACGGTGTCGGTGTCGGTGTCGCACCAGTGTCGAGGTCGATACTCCACCCCTTAGAAGTGTCTGTGTGACTTAGCTCCAAAGAATATCTCTTGACACCCTATCGAAAGCTTTTTCTGTATCAATTAATACCATGTGAAGGTTTTTTCCTCTCAATGTTTCATAGACGTCTCAATAGGTGAATAGCCCCAATAATAGACATCCCTAACGTGAATCCAAATTGGTTTTCTCTTGTACTGAATACTAGTCTCAACTTATGTTCAATAATTCATTCCCATAATTTTATAATATGACTCATAAATTTCATACCCTAATAATTTATGCAATTCTAAATGTCTCCTTCATTCTTCGTATATAACTGTACTCTTCATTCATTCCTCAGGCGTTTTGTGGTTTCTCGATATTTCATTAAATAATTTGTATATGGTTTCTCTTGAAATTTATTTCTATCACCTCAATTAGCTGCCTCTTTGCAATGTTGTCTCTTGTCGTTATCTATTTCTTACCTGGTACCATCATCTGTATCGATAGAAATTTCTTACTATAAACTCATTCTTCCTTTTTGCATCGTTGTGCTGCAATATCAAACACAACTTAGAACTTTTTGTCATTGTGTCCCAAATTATCAAAAAAGTGTCTTGGTGTTTTGACAATGTGGAAAAGTTGCTTAGTTGCTTAGCTTGTGACTTCCTGCCTAGGTAAAGCAAGTTCTGAAGCTTAGGTTTTCTTAGTGTGCCCTTGCATGTAGGTTTCTGTGATATCCAAGATTCCAAATAATTTCTTATCTACTAGACATATAAGCACTTCGCACCAAGTTACCTTGTGGTTGTTTTATGTCCTTAGCATCTGCTTATGCTTAAACTAGTACTTTTTTTATAGGTTGTTGCTCCGGACCTGTATGGGAAAAGGCTTAGTTGTTGTTGTTGTTGTTGTTGCTGCTCCGGACCACTCTTTCCCTCTTAATTCTTGTTATCGCATCTTCATGCCTTGTCTTACATTTGTTGAAGCTATCCTCCTAGCTTGTCAATTCTGTGACACTAATGTTCGTTTTGTTCTTGTATTAAGGACTACGTCAGTATTACTTTCTCAAGAGTAAATATGAGGCCAGGGACATGACACATGGAGACTACGTCACATCGACACTTCTGCAAGGGTGCCTCACTTGTGTTGGACACTGACTTTACACTAATACTGACACCGTGTTTGACACTTCAAAATTGTCAGTCAAATGCAACTGACACGGTCAACTTATCAAGGTCTGTTTTTGACCAAAAATCAACACGTTTAATGGGTCTAAAGTCTATACTTGTCTACGAATAAGGAAAATGGTAACGGTTTGTAGTTGTTGGTGGGGGCGGGTGGGTAGGCAGGGGGGAATAGACAGTGTAGAGAGAGAGAGGGAGGGAGTAGTGGGAGAGAACGTGGAAGAAAGAAGGGAGCGTGGGCACATGGAGAGAGAATAAAAGTGGGAGAGATAGAAAGAGGAAAAATAAAATTAGGCTGCCTGCTTTGCATTTGGTTTTTAATTTTTAATTTTTTTACAGAAGATATAAATAGAGTACTTATAGTATGATATAATAGCACTAATTATTGAATATTTTTCTTATAAATCTATTTCATACGTATACTTTAAAAAATTATGTATATATACATATGTGTGTGTGTGTGTATATATATTATTCTTCATTTTATTCAAAAATATATGTTTTAGTGACTATATATCACACCTTGTCCGCACATCCAATTTTTTCTAAAATTGTCGTGTCCTGAACCCATAACATCACGCCCAACTGCGTACCCCTATCAGCCTGACTTAGTATAGAGGAGAAGAAAGGGAGGACAAAATTAGAAATAAGGCATCATAATTTCAGCGAAAACTATTGTTTCAATATCAATTCCTTTGAAGACAAAAAAGAAATCCACGTCTAAGAGTCAAGCACTCCTGTTATTAACCTGTTATGGTGACCCCACTCCCCCTTTTATGTTGGATGCCTCTTGCTTGCTAGGAAAACATCATGATCACCTCTAGTCATGCTTACTATTTGTTTTGAACCCTTTTACCTGGTTGCTTAGCTTTTTGACCCCCTCTCTCTTTGTTTTTTCCTCTTGTTCAAGAGAAAAAGTTTTAATAGCTAGAATGCCATGGTGAAAACCACTAGTTTCCCTTCCTAAGTTCCTTTAAATTTGAATATGTTTGCTTTGCTCATTCAAGTTTGTAAAAGTTGTTGAAAACTCTGAACAAGGAGCGGCAGCTCTCCTGGCCAGGAGCCAACTCAAAAGAACCTTCAAGTTGATGGGATATCCGGGGTGTGCACATCTTGTAGGGATCTGTCTGACCTCAGCTTGCGAGTTAAAAAGAAAAAGTCATTAAGAATTCTACAAAGTGTGGAACTTTTGAAAATTGAAAGTTTTAGAGACGTTGACAATTTTCATGTGAGTTTCTTTGATTTAATTTCAGTATCAATAGCTACTTTTAATTTCCCATCATGATGATTTTGTTATTTTCTTCAGACTTTCTCTGGTCTATCTCTGTATCCCGTTCATCCTTCTTTTCATTGTTGACTAGCACTTTAAGTTTTTATGCATGTTCTCATCTATTTGTAGTTTGCTATCTTAATTTCCTAGTGTGGCTTTGTAATTTTATTGCACTTGTTCTTTGCTATATTGTTCTAGTTGCTTTCTTTGTGTTACAGATATGCTATTGTAATTTGGGAGATCTGTAAGGTGTTTCTATGGACTAGGAGATGTTGGATTAATGTCATCATACTGTTTAAGTTCTTTCATGCGTGCAAATCTTTTACAGTATGTAAAGTAAGTACTGATATTCTGATAGGTAGTCAACGCAATTATGCAAGATTAACCTTTGATGGTGTCGACAAGATGGGCGAGAGATTAGCCGAAGAGGTACCATATTTACTGAGACATGCTATATTCTGTTCAACTTGGTCTGAGTCCAACGATCAAGGTCTTAATATTTGATTTATAATCTATTGCACCTTTCGTTTACTTCAAAATGGATAATGCACTTTCTGAACTTGGGAGAAGTATTAGAATTCTTATCATGGCTGAAACTTTTTGTTTAGCTCCTCAACCTTTTCTATTGGCAGGTAAAGTCTGTCATCAAACATAGGCATGGGCTGCAGAAGATCTCATTTGTAGCTCATTCACTTGGTGGTCTTATAGCAAGGTATGCGGTTGGAAAGCTCTATATGCCACCTATTGATGAGAAATCTCCAGCTGCAAATGGTGAATATCCAGCAGGTAGTCTCTCAGTACACCATGTGGAGAACCACCAAGGAGGTACTATTGCAGGGTTGGAGCCAATGAATTTTATAACAGTTGCAACACCTCACTTGGGATCACGGGGGAATAAACAGGTAACATAGCAGTTAGTCTTTTTCTATATAGAGACATGACAGTGAATGCAATAATATATATGTATGTGTTATGTTTGTGTAAACTCCAACCATGTAAGGGATCACCCTTGCGTGGCCAGTCCCAAGTCCGGATAAAGGAGGAGGGTTGCGTTAGGCTTCTGAGAGCCAGCATAAAACTTTGTCGAATTTTTATATAATGGATTATATAAATTATGAGCATTGCATTGGGATGTCCCTTCTTAGCGACACATTGCAGAGCCTGAATGGAGTGAAAAGTAGGCAAGGATTTCTATATTTTTGCCCGAATCAATTGCAGAAAGGGTTCTCACAACATGAACGAGTGTGAGTAAAGAAGTTAGTCTAGCTACGTTGTTGCCCGAATATAATGAATAAATCAAAGAGGGTCTTTGCATTTTCAGTATAGACGGATGCGGGGGGTAAAAAATGAGATGAACATTTAATTACTTATAAGAGTGGCTTATCACTGTAATGAAGACGATGCTTCAATATAACAGTGGAAGATCGATGAACAAATATCAAGGTCGATGAGTAAATATCATCACAATATAACTATCAGAAAGCCTTAGAGAAGGCTATAATCTCGCCAAGTGCAATGAAGGCACATAAACAATACTGAATAATGAATATTATTAATCAACCAAAAAAATAGATTATCTACGAGAGTGAACATTAGGTAGATTTATAGGAAGAGAAGAAGGGTTGCATTCAGCCAGTCAAGAACAGAGGTCCCCAACGGCTACTAACCGAAAGTTTGCTAACTAAAAATTAAAACCGAAGAGCTGACAGGGATTTGGTGAAGACATCTGTAAGCTGATATTATGATCTCAATATGTTTGGTGTGCTCATGAAAAGTATGATTGGTGGCTATATACATAGCACTCTTGTTTTCGTTGTACAAAAGTACTCTCACTAGGGCCAGTTCAGTGGTTGTGTTGGCCATGATACGATACTCAACTTAAGCGAAAGAGAGCGATACTTTTTGTTGTTTCTTGCATTTCCATGAGATAAGAGAGTCGCCAAAGAAAATACAGGAGCTTGTTGTGGAGTGCCTGTCATTCACATCGCCATCCCAATAAGCATCAATATAGGTAATTAAATGAAGTAAAGATGAATACAATAGAAATAATCCCTTAGTCGTGGTTTGCCGAACATATCGGATAATCCTCATAACTGTACTCATATGTATAGATGTGGGTGCATGTTGCAACTGACTTATAGTATGTACTCTATGAGTAATGTCAGGTCATGTTATGATGAGATATGTGAGTGCTCCAACCATATGTCTCAATGGTTCTCCATTAACAAGTCAAAGTTTTTGGTTGATCACTTTTGGGGTTTCAACAATTTTATCATCTGTAAGTCTTGATCTAAGAAAAAATTTAGTTTGAGATAAGAAAAAACCTTTAACATCTCTGGTTACCTCAATGCACAAAAGTAAGATAGTTGCCTAAGATCTTTCATCTCATACATCTTACCAAATTCTTGCATGATCTGTTGGATCTTGAAGTCTTCACCGCCTATAATGATCACGTCATCTACGTAGAGTAGAAGAATAACAATATCTGCAACAGATTTCTTTATAAACAAGGTTGTGTCAGTATAACAGGTAGTAAAACTATGAAACACTCATAAATTCAGTCATTTTGTCAAATCCAGCTTTAGGTGCTTGTTACAATGCTCTTTTTAGGTGTAAGACATGGTGGGTTGAAATATTAAGACCATGAGGAGGTTTCATATATACCTCTTCCTTTAGCCAACCATTTAAAAATGTATTTTTTACATCCAATTGATAAATGTTTCACTACTTAACAATACAAAAGTTATATGACAATGGTCATCCTAGCTATAGGGGCAAAGATTTCTTCATATTCATTCTCATATTCTTGAGAGTAGCCCTTTGCAACTAATCTAGCTTTATAGTGATCAATAGAACCATCACCATTAGTTAATCTTATATACCCACCTACATCCTATAGTTTTGTTGTTTTGAGATCTAGGAACAATATCTTAGGTTTGAGCTCTATATAAAGCATCTAATTCCTCATTCATAGCTTGAATCCAAACTTGTGATAATTATGCTTCTTTAAAGGTTCTGGGTTCCTTTATAGCAGAAATAGTAGTCAAGAGAGATCTATGTCTTAGTGAAAAGTTATCATAGGAAACGAATCGTTCAGGGGTCTAGAGTCTCGATTGGATTTTTTAAGTATAGGTTCAGTAGCATGAGAAGATCATCTAGAATAGTGTTGATCAAAAGGAAAAACTGAGTATCTTGATGTGTTGTGTTCATTCTAATCATTATCATATCATCTCCTAAAACATTATTTAAAAAGAAATAAGTAGAATCGTCAATGGAACTAACATCATCCATATTTTTAAACACATATTCATGTTAAAAAAAATTGACATCTCTAGATATATAGAATTTGTTATTTTTATAATCATAACATCTATATTTTTTCTTATTTACATACCCCAAAACATGTGAGTGTATAATTTCAAACGGTTTGCTTGTAATATATATTTTATTTGGAAATGAAAGATATTACATTTTGCCAAGAACATAATCTTTGTAAGAGAAATTTTAAACATTTTTATTTCAATGGGACATTCATACAACGTTTGAATATTTAAATGGCCAAGTCTTTTGTGCTATAGTTTTACATCATTTGACAAAGCATTGGAATATCCAAAATTATGCATATAATTCAGAGTCCTTCTCTATGGCCACATTCAATCACCTTCTTTGAGAGGCGATCCTCAACAATGCAACCCATAGATTATAAGGTTATAAGTTATAACACAAACATTATCCAATATTTAAGATACGGAAAGTAAATTTAAATTTAATTTAAATTTTAAAATAACACTAATTTTAAGAATTGAGAAGTCTTTGTTTTAAGGTCCCCTACTCTATCAACCTTTACTTTGGTTCTACCAATGGTAAACACACATGATAAAATTTTTCTTATGCATCAATTCAAAAGTTTTTCATTGCAAGTCATATGAAATAAAGCACTCAAATCAAGTAAATAAGGAGTCGTACCTTGAGTGTAAAGTGGAAGTAGAGCATATCATACCAATGATTGCCTTCTTCTTCAATTATGGTTCAAGAAGCTTTTCTTTTTTATGGAGTGCAAGAATTGAGGAAGAAGAACTTTCTTCATTCGGCCTAATATGTCTCATCTCTTACAAAAGTGACAATCAACTTCTCTTTGTCTCACTTGATCATTCAATTTTTTGAAATATGGAGGTCAATATGTCTTATGAAACATTTCAACCTAAACGTAGAAACCTTCTCAAAGATTTGTGTCTTATGAACCTTATTATATAAGAAGTAGAGAAAATGACAATACTCCTAGCAAAAGAATCATAAAACCTTCTCAAAGATAACATTTCAACCTGAACGTAGAAACCATTATACCAATCATATCGAGTATCCTTGAACCAAATCATTATGACCATACAAAAAATAACTTAGAATAGAGAAAAGCTATGATTGATGAATTAGAAGCTCTAGAAATTGAGAGTTGGGACATTGTTCTAAAACACAAAGAAAAGAAAATTATTGGTTGTAGGTGGATTTATAAGATCAAAGCCCATAGTGGTAGAACTATTTGAAAGGTACAAAGCAAGACTTGTAACTAAGGGGTATGCTCAAGAACAGTAGATTGATTATGAGGAAACTTTCGCTCTTGATGTTCGTACGGTTAGTGTTCCTCTAGGATTCAATACTCCAAATAATTATGTTCTTAAATTAAAAAAAGCTTTATATGGACTCAAATAAGCACCTAAGGCTTGACTTGTTAGATTTGAAAATTTTATTCATGCATAAGATTTTCGCTCTTATTAAACTGACATTGCTTTGTGTGTAAGGAAAACTGACGTAGGTATTTTTGACACTGCTTTGTTTATAAGAAAAATTGATACAGGTATTGTGATTCTACTTCTTTACGTAGATGACATGAAGTGATGAAAATGAGATGTTACACATCAAAAGAAATATACATAAAGAGTTTGATGAAAGATATGGGTTTACTTAGTTACTTCTTGGGAATAAAAATAATCCATAATAACAGGGGTTATTTTATATCACAAACAAAATTTACTAGTGATATCGTTAACATGTCAGGTTTGATAGATGACAAGAAGGTGAACACACTGGAGGTGATGGGGACTAAACTGAGAACTACTAATGGAGAAAAATTAGAGGATCTCACTCCTTATATATAAATGATAAGAGCATTGACTAATCTTACTATTACTCGACCAGAAATAGCATATGCAGTATATGTGGCAAATAAATTTCAACAAGTTCTCACCACTATACACATGAGTACTATGCGTATTATGAGATATATAAAGGATACACTTTAAAGGAGATCATTCTAACCTCATAATTTTCTCTTAAATTAATTGCTTATACGGATGTTGATTGGGGTGGGGATGTGAATGATAGACATTCCACTACTGGATTTTTTATATTTTTAGGTGACTCACTAATTTCTTGGAGATGTAAAAAGTAGCAGAAGGTATATGTATCATCTACGGAGGTAAAATATAGAGCCAAACAAAAATATATTTGATCACTGAACTTCTAGTAGACATGGAGGTCGCACTAGAGGACTCTACAGAATTGCTGTGATTGTTTCAAATAATACATTCCGTGAACGAACCAAGCATATTGAGATGGACTACCGGTATATTCAAGAGAAATGTTTGAAGAAAAGACTGACCTTATGTTATGTTCTTTTAGAATTAGAGCTAGTAGATTTCTTCAAAAAGTCTTTCTCAGCTCCCATATTTATGTTTATGTTAGATAAACTTTCGATATATACACTGCCAGTTTAAGGGGGGTGTTAACTTATAATAGAGTTGAGCCATTAGGGCCCAACAAGCTCCTGGCGTGGGCTCCCTAGCCGTTGGGAACTCCCCATGGCTCCCAATGGATAGCAGTATCCCACTTGCTTCTCTCTTTCTTATCACTTGTAATAATCTCTATTAATAGAGGATGATGTGAAATGAATAAGTAGAGATTTTTGTGTTGACTTGACTTGTTTGGTACTGTGCTTATTTGGTTTGTTGAAAATCTTGTGAAATCATTTGTATTTGTCTTTGTGGACATCATTGGCGAGATTATGGTGTTATTTTCACACTTACCCCTTTGAATTCCTCTCTAAGACTTTCAAAAATTTATATACAAAGTTTTCATTTTCTTTGTCTTGTCTTGTCTTTCACTAAGACATTGTGTATACTTCTTTTATATCCATTTAATTGATTCCAAATATTGAAATACTCACTATAGAACTTATTTACTCCTTTGTCTCCTTATCTTAGTGATGACATTTTATCATGTAATGTCATTCTATGTGCCACATCACTTTGAACATGGGACTTCAAGTATTCTCATGCTTTTTTGGCATTATTAAAATTGGCCAAGGTGTCTCTGATATGACCATTCACATTATTCATAAGAACCCATAAGATTGTCGGCATCATTCAAATTACTCTTTTTGTTCCAAAGTGGCATTTATAGAGTGTTCTACCTTTGATGCACTTACATAACCCCATAATTTTTTGAAATATAAATAATTTTTTATTAATTGAGCCTATGTTTTGTAGGTGTGAGTTGTTAATCGAAGATTGAAACCCTTTCCTTCTGTCTTGAGTACAAGCTTCAAATGAGTAAACTTACTTAGATAAATGTTTGAAAAAGCATTGTAAATCTCTATGTCCTTTTAGAGACTTCTAGGCTTTGGCATATTTTTCGAGACAACAACTTGATGATCGCGAAGAGTAGATAGGCTCTGATACTATATAATGAAGATGATACTTCAATGTGTTGAATGAAGCAGTGGATATCCAATACACGTATACAACAATCATGAGTCACCAAAGGATGACTATGAAAAACCTTAGAAAATGATATAATAATAACAAATGCACTCAAAAAAATGTATCTAAATTGGCCAAAAAAGGCTTTATATTTATTGAATATGTTGATGTATTTATAGAGAAGAGAGGTTGTAACTGAACAGTAAAAAGAGCTTTTTGAAGGACCCAATGGCTAGTAATATAGTCGTCGGTGGTCCTGGTGCCTAACAACTCTGATGGCCCTGGTGCCTCATGAGCATGATTACAAAAGTGTGTATTTCTACAAATAAAAAAATACAATAAAATATACATATTTTACCACTGACTGCCTGCCTAGCTGCTAGAGCCCTTCCCATCTATGTGTTAAAGACGTGTGATATAAAGGATGTCTAATAATGTTGTTATTTAGTGTATTAGGGTGTCATGTTTATTTAGTAGTAATCAGTACTAATCAAGGGTAATTTAGGAATTCAAGTTAGATAGGGTAGTATAAATAATAGAGTTTAGGGTTTAGTTTTGTGAGTCAAGGAGGCAGCCGACAGCCATAGAGAAGACGCAAGTGCAGATTGGAGGAATGCCTCCAATCTGCTCACGTTTGTAAGTTAAATTTCATTGATCAATGCATATTTCTTCCTAATATGGTATCAAAACCTATATGGACATTTATTTCAATGATGTTGATTGAAGAAAATCATTGAAACAAGTTTTTTATGCGTGTTGTGGAAGAAAATCAGAGATCGATTGTTTGAATCAACATGAATCATTACTGATTCATTTTTCAAAAAAGAATCATTGGTATTTTGAATGCGTATTAAGATATTGGTTGCAATCGGAGTACCTTACTGATTTATTTTTTGTATTGGTTAATTGAAGTCACAAAATACAAAACAGTGAAGGCAGAATTTGTGAGCTGTCTATTATCTTTAGTTGATCGGCCAGATTTGCCAATATCGGCCAGATTAGTTGACTTTGTAAATATCGGCCAGATTGCAAACAGAAATAGTGAAGGCAGATTCCTATTTGTAAACATTAGTTGATCTTTTCCAGATTTGCCAGAGTAGTCAATCATCCAACAATCAAATATCGGCCAGATTTGTCAATCAACCTTAGTTGATTGGTCCTTTTTTTGATAATTAGAAAGGGCAGATTATTGGTACAGATTCCTGTTGGGAAACCACATTTTCATCGTGTACTCATATCTTGGCGCAGAAAGAATATTGTCTTCTGTTATCTTTGAATTGAATATCTATGGCGAGTAAAGGCAAGGCAATTGAAAATCCAGTTATGATGTATGATCATCCTATGAATGGAAAAGGAGAAAGCTTTCAAATTACCACAACAAAATTAGATGAAAGAAATTACTTGGAATGGTCTAGATCAGTAGAACTGGCTATCATAGCAAGGGGGAGATGGGCTCACCTTATGGGTCAGACACCAATTCTAGATATACATGATTCTCTTTATCCTGTATGGCAACGAGAAGATGCACTAATATCATCTTAGTTACTACAGTTAATGACTCCATCAATAGCTAAGACATTTATGTTTCTTGAGTAAGCTTATGACATCTGGTGTGCAGTTTCAGAGGCTTATTCCAGGAAGAAAAATGTAGCAAAAGAATATGAAATTTTGGAAAAGATTAGGAATTATAAGCAGGGCTCACGGTCTATCAGTGATTACTATGCTGATCTTAGAGGACTTTAGGATGAACTTCAGTACTACACCTGTATCAAATGCACTTTATGTCAAATTGAAAGAAATGCAAAGACTGAGAAGAAAAAGGTATTTGATTTACTGTGGGGTGTTAATTCAGAATTTGAGTCAATAAAACTCAATGCCTTGGGAAGAGATGAACTACCTTAATTCGAAACAGTTTATTCCTTATTAATCAGGGAAGAGGACCAACGGAATCTTGAGAAAAATAACGTTATGTTACTGATCAACATGCACTTCATACACGAGGAGAAAATTCACATTATCATGGAAGAGGAGGATATCCAGGTCGTGGACGAGGACGTGGTAGATCCCATCCTGATGAAAAAGAAAAACTCATCTGTTCGCATTATAGAAAATCAAGACATTATAGAGAATACTGTTGGGAATTACATGGCAAACCATAATACTACAAAAACAAGAATTCCTCTGTCCATTCTGCCGAGAATACTACAACTAATACAGATGGAATGCAAGAACTTCTTAAGAGAATTGAAGGACTTAAAACAAGACTATCTGGACAGTCTCAACCATCTACTTCGCAAGCTTCGATAGCTTAGGCAACTCACATTGTAAAGGGTAACTTATCTGACTCTAATTCACTCAGGTGCAACAGATCATATGGTAGGAGAATCATCCTATTTTTCAGAGTACAGACAACTTTCAAAACAAGAGCCTATTAAGTTAGCAGATTGTTCTTACTCGTATATGGTTGGATAGAAAAGTGTGCCCACATGTTACTTTATCATCAGTCTATCATGTTCTCAGCTTTCCAATAAATCTACATTCAGTTAGTTCGTTGACACGTACCATGAAATGCAGTATAACTTTTACTCCTACTGATTGTGTGTTTTAAGATCTAAAGACGGGGAAAGTCTTTGGTCATGGTAGATTACAGAGGGGCTTATACATTTTGGAAGATCATCTTCAGCATAGAACTTTTTATAAAGCTTCAGCAACACCACTTCAGGATTCAGAGATTCGGCTTTGGCATTGTCGTCTTGGTCATTTGCCTGTGTCTAAACTTTCTTATGTCCTACCTCATCTCAGAGTCAATAAAATGCAGTTTGAATGTGAAGTTTGTCAGCTTGGAAAACATCAAAGAGCCACTTATCCATTGAGTGACTCTAGAAGATTTAAGCCTTTTGAACTTATTCATTCAGATATTTGGGGTCCTAGTCCTGTTACTTCCTTGTTTGGTCAGAGATACATTGTTTCCTTTATTGATGATTGTACCCGTCTTATGATTATATATTTAATGAAATCAAAGTATGAAGTTTCATCAATTTTTCCAATTATGCATAAATTCATTCTCACCCAATTCAATACTTCAATAAAAATCCTTCGTTCTGACAATAGGGGGGAGTACATTAGCAAGCAGTTAACACAATATTTACACTCTCATGGTATAGTCTATCAGACTTCATGTCCTTATACTCCTCAACAAAATGGAATAGCTGAAAGGAAAAATTGTCATATTCTAGAGGTAGTAAGAACTCGGTTACTTCAGAATAATGTTTCTAAATTTTATTGGGGAGAAGCCGTTCTTACTGCAGTACACCTGATAAATAGAATGCCCAGTACTATACTTGAGGGTGAAAGTCCAATGAAGTGTTTCAATAAGGAACTAAAACCATTTCATATAGTTTCCCGTATCTTTGGCTGTACTTGTTTTGATAAGTTGGATCCTAAATCTGTAAAGTGTATTTTTCTTGGCTACTCTAATTCTCAAAAGAACTATAAATGTTATGATCCTCTAGCAAAAAACTGTATGTTTCCATGGATGTTACCTTCACAGAATATGTTCCCTATTATACTTCTCAGGGGGAGTCCACTACACCTCAGGAAATTTCTTTGTATGTCCTATCAGTAGTCCTAGATGATGCCAAAGAAGATACAGATGATAACAGAAATGAAGCTAGTAAGCAAGGAGAGATTCTGATGTATAAGAGAGGATCAAGAAACATTATCTACACTGAAGAAGAACCAACCCCTGATACAAGTACCAAAGATATTTCCCCTGACTCAGATCCTCAAGTAGAAGAGACAGATGATCTCGAACTTCCTATTGCTATTCGAAAATGTAAACGTACATGTGCATGTTATCTTATTTCTGATTATGTCTCATATGACAAATACTTCTCAGACTTACTTAGAACTTTGTTATGAATGTTGAGAAACATAAGATTCCTTTGAAATTTGAAGAAGGCATCAAGTGTCCTTTATGGAAAGCGGCAATTAAAGATGAGTTGAATGCTCTTGGTAAAAACAATACATGGACCATCACATAACTACCTCCTGAGAAGAATATTATAGGTTGTAAGTGGGTATTTACTATTAAATAAAAGGCACATGGCAGTGTGAAGAGATATAAAGCAAGATTGGTTGCTAAAGGATATAGTCAGTCAAATGGGATTGATTATATAGAAACTTTTGCACCTGTGGCTAAGCTGACTTCAATAAGAATACTTCTCAGTTTGGCAGCAAATTTGGGATGAGATCTATGGCAACTAGATGTTAAGAGTGCATTCCTAAATGGATATATACAAGAAGAAGTATATGTTAGTCAATCCCCTAGATTTGAAATAAATGAATCTCCTAATCATGTGTATAAACTCAATAAAGCCTTGTATGGACTTAACAAGCTCCAAGAGCTTGGTACAGCACTAAGTAATTTCTTACTTTAAAAGGGTTTACAAGAGAAGTTGACACAACACTTTTCACTAAAAGACAAGCACAAAACATACTACTTGTTCAAATTTATGTTGATGATATAATTATAACTGGAAGTGATGAAGAACAGATTGCACAGTTGAGAAGGGAGCTCGCTATTCATTTTGAAATGAAGAATTTAGGGGAAGCTAATACTTCTTAGGGCTGGGAGATTGAGAAACTCATGGATGGATATTTTGTTTCTCAGTCTAGGTACACTAAAAATCTGTTAAATCAATATCAAATGAATGAAGCAAAATAAGCTACAACTCCCATGGAAATTCACCTAAAGCTGCTTCAGTGGTGATAGTGAAGAATTCAAAGACATTAACAAATATCATAAGTTGGTTGGTAAACTCATATATTTGACTATTACTCGTCCTGATATTACCTATGCAGTCGGTATTGTGAGCAGATATATGCACTCTCTTACCAAGAATCATATGGATGCTGTATACAGAATTCTTCGATACCTAAAATCAACTTTAGGAATGGGTTTACTTTATTTACGATCATCAAATTTGCAAATTGAACTTTATTGTAATGCAGATTGGGCTGGTTTATGGGATGATCAAAAATCAACTACAGGTTATGTCACTTTACTTAGAGGTAATATTGTATCTTAGAGGAAAAAACATACTGTGATTGCCAGATCTACAGCAGAAGCAGAATACAGAGCCATTGCACAAGCTATGTGTGAAGGAAAGTGGGTATCTTCATTGATCAACGAAATAGGATTTCCATCTAATCATTCTATACCTCTATATTGTGACAGTAGTGTAGCAATTCAAATGACTTCTAATCCAGTGTACCATGAAAGAACCAAGCATATAGAGATTAATTATAACTTCATCAGAGAGAAGATTGCTAATGAAGAATTCAAGTTGGAGTATGTTTAGTTTGTCAAGCAGAGAGTTGATTTCCTAACCAAAGTTACTACCAACAGACAATTAAAGGAGACATTATCTAAGTTGGGTGTTATACACATCCTTCACCCAATTTGAGGGGGAGTGTTAAAGACATGTGATATAAAGGATGTCTAGTAATGTCGTTATTTAGTGTATTAGGGTGTCATGTTTATTTAGTAGTAATTAGTACTAATAAGGGGTAATTTAGGAATTTAAGTTAGATAGGGTAGTATAAATAATAGAGTTTAGGGTTTAGTTTTGTGAGTCAAGGAGGCAGTCGACAGCCATAGAGAAGACGCAAGTGCCTCCAATCTGCACACGTTTGTAAGTTAAATTTCATTGATCAATGCATATTTCTTCCTAATACTATGTCACACGGGTGCGGGTGCAAGATATGGCAAATTTCAAAAATTTTGGGTACGGTGGCACGACTAGGGTATATAATATTCAAGCTACAACAAGTGAGACATCAATTAACATAAGTATATGACAATAGCAAGTATAAAACTTTATATTAAAGCAAAACACATAAACTGTAAATAACTACTAATTTCATCATAATACACAAATCAATCTTCACTATCCGGACCCATTTATCCAAAAAGACCCAAACTTCAAAATTGATACCAGATTTTGAAGCGTGGAATATCTACACAAAAGGAAGTGAAGAAGGTCCGCGTTGAGATATTTTTCTACGTTCATCAGCGGAGTTTCATGGGAGATGATGGAAGACAAGCCGAAGGAGCATTTTGGAAACTATGGTGAGGTAACTCAGGTGGTCATCATGGGAGATAAGGTCATGAGTTGACTAAGAGGCTTCGGTTTTATCGTCTTCACGGATTACTCTCTCTTTGATCGGGTTCTCGAGGATAAATACACCATAGACGGCAGAACCGTGAGTTACAAAAAAAATGTTTTTTTTTTTGCCATGCCGCACCGACACGGTGTCGGTGTCGCACTCGTGTCGAGGTTGACACTCTACCTCTTAGAAGTGTCTGTGTGACTTAGCTTCCCATTATGCTAAACTCCCTTGCACCATGTGAATCCTTTGATAGGCAAAGTGAGAGAAATACTTGTGGTAGAATTCACAGGTCCAAATAGATGAGCCTTATGTTTCTTCTTTATCAAGAGATTCAAGACAGGGCAAATATTCTTGTATCGTGTATCAGATTTCCCGAAGGGTTCAGCCTTTCTGAGTAATTTAACAAGCAAGGTTTGTGTCCTTGGCAAAATAGGAGCCCCCCCACAACCATTGCTTTAGGAATGACCTCACAATGTTGTGTGGCCTTCAACAGGGTAACCGAGGAAAAACTGTTCTTTCTACCATTCCCATCTGAGTTGCTGTCTTTCTACCAGAGAGGCTTATGTGAACGGGAGTTTCCATAAGAAAATTCCAATATTGAGCTTTTCTGTGGCAACAATTATATACCTGTTACCTTGGTTCATCACATATGCATTTCTATATCTTTTCTTCCATGGACTGTGGTTATGATAGCATTGTATCTTATTTGTCTTTCTGGATGAAGTATCATACCACAATTTCTTTCCATTCCACACTATGCAACAGTTTGTAATGTTCATGTTTATCTTGCTTGATAAGATGTTAAATTGAAGTTTGGTAGATGATCTCATTTTTGGTTTATTGACAATGATGCAACATCAAATGTCCTGTAAAATTGACCTTGTGTTACTTATTGCTTTTTGATTTCAAACTTTCTTTTTGTAGCATGATGATTTTCTGAATCTATGACTTTCAAAGGACGTTTTTCTTTCTCTTTTGAGTCCTTTAGAAAGAAAATCTTGTCCATTTTATAATTATAGTTTTGATCATTTAGGTTTATGTTTCCGTTGTTTTCAAGTAGTGGATTTATCAGCAATGAAGCTTACCGAGTGTTGAAGTTAATGGTTTAGTTGGTCGCTGTAGTTTGGTTTCTGGCACTCCTTATAGCGGCTATTTTAGAAGGGGGATCTGCTTATCTTTTGCATAGTAAGCCTGAAGTCTGGAATGCCTAGTGATATAATTGCTAGGATTATAAGTTGTTGAAGCACGTGTTTTATGGCTTGCTGCAGGTGTTGATGGGTCTTTGCTCGGTTGGTTTATGCAAATATGTGCACACATTCATCTGCATGTGCTTGTGAAAAGTAGATTCTATTCTTGTTTGTCTTCCAAAATTCATTCAAATCTGAAGTTCAATATGGATTTCTGTAGCTTCCATTCCTTTGTGGTTTCCCTTTTCTGGAGAAAAAGGCATCTGAAGCAGCTCACTTGGTCGTTGGAAGGACTGGTAAACATCTTTTCCTCACTGACAGTGAAGATGGAATGCCTTCCCTTCTCTTGAGAATGGTGAATGATGGTGATATCAAATTTATGTAAGATGGGAAATATAGTTGTATGTTTTAATTCGTCGATCTTTATTATTTCATGTCTCATAGATGTGCGATTTATGCAGATCTGCTCTCCGTTCTTTCAAACGACGTGTGGCATATGCAAATGCAGCTTTTGACCGTATCCTGTAACTAAAGTTCATCTTGTGTATAACTGCAAAACAGAAACTAAGCTACTGCCACTTTCTGTCTTGCTCCAAGTTTGAAAAACGAAAGGCAGTACTTCTTTGACCATCACAAAGATATGGTAGGATGGAGAACTTCTTCAATCCGTCGCCAGGATGAACTGCCAAAGGTGTATTTGTTGATTGCAGTTTTAAGATTGTTCTTTTTATCTTTTTTTCGTTTCAACACTTCTCAATGTTGTTGATTAGAGATTATCTTTCTGTAACAGTTTGATCATCATGTCAAGAATGAGAAATATCCACATATCGTTCACGTTGAGGTAGATAAAGTGGAAAATAACCATGTAAGGTCTTCCCCAGTGAAAGGGCAGCAGACGGACCTTGAAGGTTTTTGAGCTTAACCTCAACAATTTGCTGATCCTTTACACAAGAAAATATAGTGTTTGAGTTTTAATGATCTCAATGCTTTATCCTTTGTTGGATATCATGGTTACGTTAGCAAGTTCTAACCTTTTTTCACGTTTCTAATATACAGAGGAGATGATTAGAGGCCTCACGCAGGTAGCATGGGAACGTGTGGATGTCAGTTTTCACCGAAGTAGACAAAGATATATTGCACATAGTACGATCCAGGCAAGCACCTTTCCTTCCTCTGTTCCATTCTATTCTGTAACTATTGTTTGGCACTGCTTGTATGCGTTGAAGAAACTTATGCATTAGATGTGATTATCATGCAGGAAATTGCTCAGTTGTTTTTATTGTTCAAATTTTATAGGAAAGTGTTCATAGTCCTATCTGCATGTGTGCATTAGGACCTGATAGTGTCCTTCATTCACCAATCTCGTTTTTAAGCAATCTTGTATGCCTCCTATATAATTTGACCGTTGATTACCTCTTATGTCCATTGGCTTCTAACTCCAAAAAAGCAATCGTGTTTCCTCATTTCCGTCATCTAAATCGCTCCCAACTTCTCACTGGAGATCCAACTGGCCACTTCTCTTCATACTTAAAAGTTGCCTCTTTAGCTAGTTATATAACATGAAATTGATGTGAACCTTGTCAAAGGTAAACATGATACTCCCTTTCTATGTATCACTATTGTTTAAGCAACGCAATGAATGGACACAACCGAAAAGAAGTCTGGTACGCATCCCTTTCTATGTATCACTATTGTTTAAGCAACGCAATGAATGGACACAACCGAAAAGAAGTCTGGTACACATCAATGATGCAAAAGGCATATAATATCATTTTTTTCAGGTTATTTGGATAAATTGAAATTTAGGTGTCAGTTGTAGCACAAAACAAGCCGATTAATTTTGAAGTTAAAGTATCTGGATTGTGATGTTTATCTGGATTAGTTATGGATTTACTAATAAAAAAATGGACAAAGAAGAAAAGAGTGCATTGAGCTATTCGGACTAAATGATGGAACCTCAAAAGCAAGAAAGAAGATATATTTAAACAGAAAGTCCTTCAAAGAGATGTTTGGAATTATGTTGGTACACCCCGTGATATGTGGAACAATATGGCTATACATATTAGGAAAGTGGCGAAAGATGTGTTAGGTGTATCTAAGGGAGGTGTACCGGCATAAAAAAAAGCTTCGTGGTGGAGTGAAGTAGTGCAAAATAAAACCAAGGCAAAGAGGGCTTGTTACAAATTACATTATGCTAAAAAAACTAGTGAAACTTTAGAGGCTTATAAGAAAGCAAAGAAGGAAGCGAAAAATACCGTCAGTGAAGCAAAAGCTAAAATTTTGGAGGACTTATATAAAAAACTCAACTCAAAAGAGGGTGAAAGAGATATTTTTAGGATAGCTAGGGCTAGAGATAAGAAAACTAAAGATCTTAATTGTGTTAGATGCATCAAAGACGAGGATGAAAAAATGCTAGTGACAAATGATGATATAAGAAATAGATGGAAAAACTATTTTTATAATCTTTTTTATGAAAATAAAGATGTTGATATTAGCTTAGGAGAGTTAGCCAAATCAGAAAAGTATATAAACCACAATTTCTACTAATGTATTCAAAAGAATGAAGTCAAAGAGGCTCTTAAACATATGAAGGGTGGTAAATCAGTAGGACTAGATAATATTCCTATAGAAGTTTGGAAAATACTAGGAGAAATAGGAATCACTTGGCTTATAAGACTATTTAATGAAATATGGAAAAACCAATGCCCGAGGAATGGAGGGCAAGTACACTTATACCCATATATAAGAACAAGAGAGACATTCACAATTGTGTGAATTATCGAGGTATCAAGTTAATGAGCCATACTATGAAATTATGGAAAGAATTATTGAACGGAGGTTAAGACAAGTATCAAGTACAACAGAGAACCAATTTGGATTCATGCGAGGCAGATCTACTATTGAAGCGATTTACCTTTTGAGACATCTTATGGAACATTTTAGAACAAAAAAGAAAGACCTTCACATGATATTTATTGATCTAGAAAAAGCTTATGATAGGGTACCGAAGGAGGTTCTTTGGAGAACTTTGGAAAAAAGAGGTATCCCATTGACATATATTAACCTTATAAGAGATATGTATGATGGTGCAAAAACATGTGTGAGGACTCATGAAGGAACGACAGACTTCTTTGAAGTTAATATTGGGTTACATAAAGGATCAACTTTAAGTCCATACTTATTTATAATGGTGATTGATGAGTTAACAAAACATATTCAAGATGAAGTACCTTGGTGTATGTTATTTGCAGATGACATTATATTAGTGGAGGAGTCTAAGGAAAAAGTTAATAGAAAATTGGAACTATGGAGAGAAACATTAGAAAGCAAAGGCCTCTGACTTAGTAGAACAAAGACAATATATAGAATGTAAGTTTGATCGTTTGGTTACCTCATAGTACATAGAAATTAAAATTGGCACACATTGCATCCCCCAAAAGGAAAGTTTTAAATACTTAGGGTCACTTTTTTAGAGTGATGGAAGAATTGATGGAGATGTTACGCATAGAATTAATGCTAGTTGGTTAAAATGGAGTGGAGCATCAGATATTCTTTGTGATAAGAAGATACCATTAAAGTTAAAAGGTAAATATTATAGACCAGTAATTAGGCCTGCTATGTTTTATGGTTTTGAGTGTTGGGCAGTTAATCATCAATATGTACAAAAGATGTCTGTGACAGAAATGAGAAATGAAGATGTTGAGATGGATGAGTGGTCATACAAGAAAAGATGGTATACATAATGAGGTTATTAGAAACAAATTAGGAGTGGCACAAATAGAGGATAAAATGAGAGAATATCGTTTAAGATGATTTGGACATATAGAAAAAAGATCAAAAGAAGAACCTTTAAGAAGGTATGAAAAACTAAATTTGGAAAGTATTAAAAGAGGTAGAGGACGACCACAAAAGTGTTGGAAAGAAACAATAAAGAATGATCTAGCTTATTGTGAGTTAACTGCTAACATGACACACAATAGGGATCTGTGGAAACAAAGAATCCATGTAGCCGACCCCATCTAGTATGGGAAAAGGCTTAGTTGTTGTTGTTGTTGTACGAAGCAACTTGCATACTCCCTTATCACACTGTTTATTTGTCTTTAGAAGTGTGTCGCACTTATTGTAGTGACCCACCTTGTTTTCTGTGGTGAAAGTAGAGGTTATAATGCTGAGTAATTTTTTGCATTTTTATGCTTGGGCAAAAATGTTATTGTGCTGCATATCTGAGACATCTACAAATTTGTGGTTGTCACTTGCCAGCAAAAGAATGCAATGAGTTCTTTATCACACTCTCTATCTGTTTTTGTATATATAGATAACAAGCAAAAACATGCAATAGATTCCTCTCCTCTATCATACTCTCGCAAATTGCAACCCATACCGCATTAGGGCATACCCTGCTTCGGCCTCCCATTGTACACAGAAAATTTGTAAGCCACATCCACAAATTTTGCTACTTCCAAACTCCATTCCTGTGCCTGCTACATTGAATAACTAAATCAGATGCCTTCTTGATTTCTTATTCAATGGAACATTCTAGAGAAGAGATATTCCTATCCCGTCTTGTATTCCATGAATTATCTATCTGTATGCATCGATGCTTTCTGCCAATTATGTGTTAATCATGATAAACGGATTAACTTTGATCATTGTTGGCTGGTAAAGCTCCTTTCCCTAGACGGTAGCTCTTGCTTAGGACAGAAAAGGCAGATGGCCAGCTTGACTATCTAAAAGAGAGAACATGACATGGCATCAATGAATTTACTGATCTTAAAAGATATGATTCTTTTATAATTTTAGGTATCATATCTTGTTTGCTATGTATAAATTATGCAGGTAAAGAACTACTGGATGCATTCTGATGGAGAAGATGTTGTGTACCATATGATTGACAATTTCCTCATATAGAACATTACACTTCATTTTAAAATTTCTATCCTTTTCTCAATTAGAGTTAATGTACGTCATTCCAATGTTACTCAAGATTTCCTGAGTGACATTTGTGAACCTTCCTGTATTTTATATTATTATATGTAAACCGTTCAATGTTCAATATAAGGAAAAATCTTCTTGTTTGTTTTGTTGCGACTTTACTTAGTGTGGGAAAACACTCGGTTTTGGTTGCATTAAATGTTTATGCCCTTGCTATTCAAATGATAGTTGTCGGGTGTTTTTTATATGTACTATACTTTAAACTTTGTCAATAAGAGAAAATATAGATTGTGTTATAAGGATTGTGAGATAAGTCTAGAGAAAGCCTAAATACTCGTACTTTTAGTTATGAATTTGTAGGTAAAAAAGTGGACAAAGAGGCAAAGTGTACAAGGAGGTTTTTGGACTAAATGGTGGAACTTAGAAAATGAGAAATAAGATATATTTGAAAGAAAGTTCTTCAAACATATGCTTGAAATTATGTAGGTACAATTTGTGATATTTGAAATAATATTGTTAGGTATTTTAGAGAAGTGGCAAAAGATACCTTAGGTTAATCTAAGGGAGACGTATGGTAAAGTGAAGTGGTGTAAAATAAAATTAAGGTAAAAGGAACATTTATAAATTGTATTATACTAACAAAACTCTATGAAATTTGGGAAGCTTATAATAAGGCAAAGAAAGGAGTGAAAAAGATGATTGAGTGAAGCAAAGGTCAAAACTTAAGAGGATCCATATAAAAATCTCAACTTAAAAGAGTATGAAATATATATTTATAAGATAGCTAAAGCTAGAGATAAGAAAATTAGGGATCTAGGGCATATGATGAGGATGAGAAGATTCTAGTGACAAGTGGTGACAAGAGTGAATTGAAAAATAGATAGAAAAATTAATTTTATAAGTTTTTTAACGAAAATAGAAATATAGAGAAACTAAAAGATGCTTGTACATATACAAGAACATGGGAGATATTCAAAGTTATATGAATGAATTATACTATAAATTATAGAAAATAATTATTAAATGGAGGTTGAGATAAGTATTCAAGTACAACAAAGAATCAATTTGGATTCATGCTAGAGAAATCTACTATTGATGCTATTCACTTATTGAGATGCCTTGTGAAATACTTTAAAAGAAAAAAGAATAATCTTCATATGGTATCTGTTGATCTTAAAAAAAACTTATGATAGGATACAAAGAGATATTTTTTTGAAGAACCTTGAAAAATAGAGGTATCCTATGGATGTATAGTAACCTTATAAAAGGCATGTATAATGGTGTACAAACATATGTGAGAACTCATGAACGAATACAAGATTTCTTTAATTTTATATTGAATTATATCAAAGATTAACTTTAAGTCCATATGTATTTATATTGGTTATTGACGAGTTAACAAAATATATTGAAGATAGTATCTTGGTGTTTTGGTGTATGTTATTTGTAGATGACATTATGTTAGTGATGAGTCTAATAAGGAAAAGTTGACAGAAAATTGAAGTTGTGAAGAGACATTAGAAAGTAAAGGCTTCTAATTTAGTAGAACAAATACAAAACTAAAACTGGAACTAGGCGGGACTGACTGTCAGGTGTATTTTGGAACCGGAACTAGAACCAGTTCTGTAGCAATTCGGTTCCAAGTTTTGGGCAAACCAAAACTGGTGGTTTGGAACCGCTGTTTACTGGAACCGGACATGTCTAACTTCTATCTTGTTGTGCTTGGCTTGCTTGTTGTGGTTTGGTGATATCTTATCTTGACTAGGCTCGTCAACAGATTGGATAAGAGCTCGGTCATGGTCGATCGCTAGCCAGCCGTGCATAACGTTCATGTTTGGGATTTAAATAAATTCTAGTGCTGTCGATTTCAGTCAACAGAAAGTGCTAACAGCAACTAGCTCTAGTAACTACCACCACTCATATAACAGTAGTTTGTCAATGGAATGTGCTTCAACCTCAAAAAGGTTGTTGTTGTGACATTTTTTTAACGTTAACTATACATGTAGAACTGTATGATGGCCTCGAGAAATAACCATGATGCAAACTTTAATTTCATGAAAGGCAAGCGTGTTACACTAGGGAGACCCAAGCAGATGCATGCCCCTCGTATCGAACTCATCACATTTAACTTGTGAGTGGACCAGTTTCGGACTCATTTTAAGGCCAAGTCTCATTAAAATTTTGAAAATTTTCATAATTATATATAAAAAATACAAGTGCTTTGTGAATATGAAATACAAATGCATCTCACCCAACTTAGACTGAAAGACCCAAATATGGACCTAATATCAAATCCAGGATCAGATGCAACGGACGCTTAAACCACGTTTCAATAAAAGCGTCTCTTCTTCGACAACTTGATGATAAATGAAATCTTAAGAAAGGCTGCATAAAGAAGGGTCAAAGATCACAACAGCTCAACCGTAAATTATCATGATACTGAGAACCTCAATGAAATTTCTCTAAAGGAAACTTTATCTCCGCCTGTGCCATCGGCGGCGACTCGCCTGATCCTCGCTCTTTCGCCTCAACCACGGCCCTCTTCGCCGTTGCTGGCGACCAGACCAGCCGGTTCCGACGATGAGAACGAGTGCCTGGAGGAAGGAAAAACAGGACGAGAAGCTCTCTGTAAGAACGGCGAAAAAGGGAGAGAAATTTTGCTAATTGAAGCGACAACCAAGGCTTCAACCTTTTCCATAACAGTAGATTCCAAATCGGGCATCGGCGGCGGTTCCAAGGGTGGATTTTGTCGGAAAGAAGAGGAAGACACGCCATTGAGCTCTTCTCAAATTGAAGCGAAACATTATGGCGCTCAAAGTCTTACCATGCAGATGTATATTTCATAGTATGCGTTTAAACGGAGACTTTATTACGCCGTTGCCGCAGTTGAAAATCGGCAAACGTTTTCACATATTTTTGCAGGTACTCGGATGGTTGCAACCGAATACAGTGGAAAACGTTCTACATGGGATTCCTGTATGTGCAATAAATTCAGCAAATTAAGTGTTGGATGCCTCAAAGAGAGACGGAAACGAAACGTGAAGCCTGACGTGCAGGCTTGGAGTCCGGTTTGGAACTTGAGCTTACAGCTACTTATTTGAGTGCCGAATATATCGAGTTTTCTTCGGGTAGTGATGCAGCAGAGACACCTCCAAACGGTAGAATCGACACTGGTTTCACTGATGCAGAGTTGGTGCACCAGCGTGCACCATCTCAAACGCATTCATGCTCGTGTTTTCCGACACGAACTCCATCAACCCAACATCCTTATCATGGCAAAACTGCTCGTTTTCTCTGCCACCTCTGCGCGGGGAGATATCCGCTACGCAAGACTTGTATTCGACATCCTTCTTAATCCCAACGTCTTCTTCTATAACACCATGATCAGGGGTTACGCTCTGAGCCGAAATCCAGCGGAAACCATCAGCATTTTCAAACTCATGAAGCAGAATTCGGTGGACGCGGACGGTTTCACCTTCCCTTTCCTTCTCAAGGCATGCTCCCGGATGCTCTCGGCCATCTCAGAAGGAGAAGAGATCCACGTCCAAGTGATCAGGTCTGGGTTTCAGTCCTACGCCTATATACAGAACGGTTTGATTCATTTCTACGCGGTTCACGGAGTGACGTCATCTGCACAGAAAGTGTTTGCTGAAATGCACAAGCCTGATGTGGTTTCTTGGTCTGGTTTGGTTGTTGGGTATGTGAAAACTGGTAACTTGGAACTGGCACGCAATGTCTTTGATGAGATGCCTCAGAGGGATGTGGTGTCTTGGACCGCCATGATCAATGGCTACGTGAAAGCGAAATTCCCCGAGAAGGCACTCGAGCTGTTTCGCGAGATGAAATCCGCTGGAGTTGTGGCAGATGAAATTTCCATGATCAGTGTGATCTCTGCTTGTTCAAGTACGGGCGACCTTGCACTAGGGCTGAGTCTCCATCATTATATCGAGGATAATGGCTTCGGATGGATGATCTCCCTGTGCAATGCACTGATCGACATGTATGCTAAGTGTGGATCCATTGAAAGAGCACGTTTGGTCTTCGAGGGCATGGAGCACCGCAGTTTGATAACTTGGAATTCAATGATTTCCGCCTTTGCAATGCATGGAAGAAGCGAAGATGCCCTCTCATTGTTTGGGAAGATGAAGGCAGTGGGAGTGAGGCCAGACAGGGTGACTTTCCTGGCAATCCTGAGCGCATGCACTCATAAGGGATGGGTGGATGAAGGGCGGCGACACTTTGAGAGCATGAAGGACCACAAGATAGAAACAGGGGTGGAGCACTATGGATGCATGGTGGATCTTTTTGGTCGAGCAGGGCTGTTAGAGGAAGCATACAGGCTGGTGAAGAGCATGCCCGTTCCTATTAATGACAAGGTGTGGGGTGCACTCTTGGGTGCATGTAGGATTCATGGCGATGCTGAAATTGCAGAAGATGTTCTGAAGCAATTGATCTTATTGAAACCAGATGAAGGAGGATATTATGCGCTATTGGCCAACATCTACGATGAAATAGGGCGAAGGGCGGATGCATCAAAGTGGAGGGAGGAGATGAAAGCCCGGGGGGCCAACAAGAATCCAGGTTGTAGTAGCTGGGTTGAGTACTAGTAAGCCAATTAGCTACTAATACCGCCCTGTTTCTTATCAGTAGTGGTGGCTGGTGTTCGCGTTTTCAATTGCCCTTCATCCCTTTGAACTCTTGAATTTTGGAATTATGTAATCTGAAAGCAAGGACTAAAGAGAAGCAGGTGATGGACAATGCCCTATGGTTATGGGCTTCTGCCTTATCGACTCACACCTCTACAATTACACCACCAGGGTTTAGCACCTAATTATCATATTTGTTAGATTTACTGAAGACTATGTTTAGTAGATTGAGTTCTGGAATATGTGATTTATCACGTGAAAGACATGATAATGCTTTGGTGTCTGCTACAGCAGGAAGTTGGCAACTTGGATCCAGCAAGTCCCAACCTTCCAGATGGTAGATATGCCCCTTCCTCTCGAGTGAGACGGCTATTCTTTCTGGATTGCCAATTCCTTTGTTCAGTGTGTGGACTTGAACTTCCTCCAAGCTTCCCAATTGAGTGGAAAGAACACTCTTGACTATCATCTGGCGGAGATGCTTCAGAAGGAAGAATCTCAATAACTCTATAACCAAATACTCTGTCTGTCTGTGTGTGTTGCATACCTGTGTGCTATTAATCCTGGTGTTCTCAACAGCAATAAATATGTCAGCGGAATCAGGAGGAAGGAGCACAAGTCACCTCCAAGAGATGTTAAGCATATCTGCATAAATCAATTTTTTGTCACAGATAAGTTCTAACTTGTAACTTTTGTACTTTTCCCACTGGGACCATTGTTTAGACATGTCAATTATTTGTTTATATGAGTTTATCCTCTTTACTGGATGAGGCACCTGTATTGCAAGCACTGTATAATGCTAAAACTAGGGAACTATCAGGTTCAGTTATGTTTTCTGACTTTCTTATAATTGTTCTAAGCAAATTTGTTTATCTTTGTGAAATAAAGCCTTTGACAGGTCAAAATACCTTTTTGTATGAAAGTTTGGAGGGGTTTATGTGAAATGTTTGTTGAGAACTTTATAAATATGAGGATCACTCTTGTTGCTGAGCCGATCCAATTATCTGTTGGTGTTTAATCTCTTTTGTTTAAATATGTTTAAGTATAAGGGCATATATGTCTTTCAAGTTAAAAGAGTCTTTATAAATATTAAGTAGCACTCTTAGGGTTTTAGCAGCCAAGAGGAAAAAAACGTGAGCAGCCAAGAGGGCTGCCAAATTTGCCCAAAGTTGGTGTTGCTGTCTTGGAGACGATCTCCAATGGTTTCTGTATTGATTATCATTTGTTACTAATAAAGATATCTTAACATGGTATCAAAGCCTTCTTGATTCTCCAATCCCTTCTAAATCATCTCTAGTGGAGGAGAATATCCAAGAAAATCTAAAGCAACACTTGTGAAGCTTTTTCCACCGTAGGTGAAGTTTCTATATACATTCCATCAAATTTGGAAACTATATCGTGTATTTCTTCATATTCAGTAGCAACCTATATTTGGTCGATCTCCTCCCTAATAGTAACTAGCATCGAGAGCATACTAGATCTCCTCTAAGTATTGATTGCCTTGCTAATCTTCTACGCCTTCTCTCTCCTCTCTCGTTTTGTTTGTTGCGTAAATCCTTGGAGTCAATCTAAGTTGGTGAGTAAATTTCTTTTTTTTTGGCATTTGATACAAGATAAAGAAAAAGTTATATTTCCTTTTTCGTTGTATAGTTGCAAAAAATTCTGCAACGTGGTTAAATCTAAAAAGGTAAAATGATTGCCTATTCAACAATATGATTATTGAAGTGTCATAAAAAGGGAGAGCATGGCAGATAAGAACAAAAATATTGAAATTCCATATGCAGATTGTGATTTAAAAGGAGGGAAAATTGACAATTTTAGATAATCAATATTAAATTAGATAGCAAATTTTTTTTTAAATGGACAAGATCTATTGAGTTAGCAGTTATTGTTAGAGGGAGATGAAATTATCTCAGAGGAGAATAACAACGTCCCGATGAGAGTGATCCTATCTACTACAAATGGAGAAAGGAAGATGTTTTTGTATCTTCTTTGTTGCTGTAGTCGATGTTTTCCTCAATTGAAAGAACATTTATATACTTAAACTTAGCAAGTGACATTTGGAGAGTTGTATCTTAAGCTTATTATGAGAGGAAGAATATTGCTAAAGAATACAAAATTTTAGAAAAAATCAGAAAGTGCAAACAAAGAATCGGATCTACGTGGCCTCTGGATGAATTACAATTCTATGCTAATATCAAATGTTTCTTTCTAGGGAAAGAAGTGAAGAATCTTAAAATTGAAAAGTTTTTAATCTATTATGGAGAGTTTCATCATAGTATAAAGCAATTAAAGTCAACCTTATGAAAATAGAAGAACTACTCTCTTTAGGTATCGTGTACTCACTACTTCTAAGAGAAGAAGATAGAAGAGGACTAGAAAAAGATAATAGTATAGATAATGATAAGACTGTATTCTTGGGAAAAATCAATTTCATCCTAATCGTGGTCAAAGAGGATACAATCCTCATGATAGAGGATGTGGACGTCTCTCTTTTGAAAAAAAGGAAAAGCTGGTAAACCAGACTTCATAAAAAATAAATGCAATTATGCTCACATATCAGAAAATCCATTAAAAAGTGCATCATAAACTATTACCGAATTGTTGAAGCATATAGAAGGCCTAGAGTTGAGACTTGGTGATCAATCTTATACATCTCATGCTACGATGATTCAGAGTTCATACATGGCGTAGGGTAATTCTACTTCTATATCTCAAATATGGGTTGTAGACTATAGTGCAACTCATCATATGGTAGGAGACAAAACATATTTCTTTACTTATCAACTCCTTCATAACAAAAAACCCATTAGATTGGCATATTGGTCTCAGATATGTATGATAGGAAAAGGAAGTGTACAAACCTTATTTGCCCATTTACCTTATGCATTTCATGTCCCAAGCTTTCCTGTAAAATTGTTATATCTCAATTCTTTAACAAAAAGTCTTAATTAGTTTGTCACTTTCTCCTCTTATGATTGTGTTTTTCAAGATATGAAGAATGGGAAGGCCTTTGGTCATGATAGCTTGAGAAGAGGGCTATATATCCTTACTGCTCAACTCACTTTTCTTTTGGGGGTCTCATCAACGATGACTACAAGTAGAGCAAAAATCTGACTATGACATGAGCGTTTGAGGCATTTACCAGTGTCTAAAATCAGTAGTGTAATTCCTAGTTTTTCTTGAGTCCAATAATGTTCCCCTTAAATGTGATGTTTGTGAAAAAGCAAAACATCAAAGGGTCTTCTATCCTGGTAGTGAGTCTAGAATGTCAAAACTTTTTTAATTGATCCATTCTGATGTTTGGGATCCTAGTCCAATCAATTCTCTTAACGGTTATAAGTACTTTGCCTCCTTCATAAATGATTGTACTCGATTTATAAATTATAATAGTATAAAAGAGGTAGAGAACGACCACAAAAGTGTTGGAAAGAAACAATAAAGAATGATCTAGCTTATTGTGAGTTAACTGCTAACATGGTACAATAAGGCTCTGTGGAAACAAAGAATCCATATAGCCGATGAACCCCATCTAATATGGGAAAAGGCTTAGTTGTTGTTGTTGTAATAAAATCAAATGATAAATTTCAACTATCTTCTCAATTGTTCATAAGCTCATTATAACCTAGTTTCATTCCTTAGGAAAAAAAATTCATTCTCATAATAGGGTAGAGTATATTTCTGGTCAATTATAGGACTATTTTCATACCCATGGAGTTATACATCAAACAACTTGTGTAAATACTCCTCAACAATGGGGTGAAGCAATTTTAACCTCAATTTTATTTAATCAACAGAATGCCAAGTTTTGTACTCAGTGGTGAATCTCCATGGAAAACTCTTACTCCTAACACCAAATCATTTCATGTTACACTGCTTATCTTTGGTTGTACATGTTATGTCCATGTTCACCCGCCTATCAAAGATAAATGGGATCCTAGAGCCACCAAGTGTATATTCATTGGATACTCTAATTGAAGGGTTATAAATGCTATGATTCAGTCCATAGAAAAACTTATATATATCCCTGGATGTCACATTTTTTGAGTTTACTCCTTATTATTCTTCCAGGGGGAGCTCGTAGATTCAGTGAGTAAACTTATGAATGTTCTTTCCAATAAACCCAATTGAAGTAGAACTAGATCATGCTGAGGAAGAGGAAATTGAAATTGCTCCTAAAGATACCAAGGTGTACAGACATGTAGAAAGGAATGTGATAATGCCCCGAGATCAAGTTGATATGATCAAAGATCTTTCCTCTAATTTAGATTCACAACCTCCATAGAGTCTGACTCTGATTTACCTATTTTTCTTTGAAAAGGTAAAAGACCATACACTCTATCTCATTTTTTAGTATGTTTCATATGAATCTACTTCTGGAAGCTTTTATAATTTTGTTATGAATGCCAAACTATATCATGTGACTAGAAATATTGAGGAAGCAAATCAAAGCCTTAAGTAAAGGGATGTTATACATGTTATGCCCTAACAAAGAACGATATGTGGACCATTGTAGATTTACCCAAGGGTAGAAAAACGATGGGTTGTAAATGGGTTTATACAATCAAGTTTAATGTCGATGAAAGTTTCAAACGATATAAAGTCAGGCTTGTAGCCAAAGGGTACAGTCAGTCATATGGAATTGACTATAATAAAATGTTTGCTCCAGTGATAAAGCTTATCTCTATCAGGGTCATTTTGAGTCTTACTACACAAAGGTTGGGATATATAACAACTGGATGTAAAAAATATTTTTCTCTGGGAAAATCTCAATGAAGAGATTTATATGGAATTACTTTTGGGATTCACTACCGATGAGCTGAAGGAAAAGGTATCTAGACTGCATAAAGCTATCTATGATATCAAATAGTCTCTTAGAGCATGGAATTACCTCCGGGATTCAATACCAAGAAGCTGAAGGAAAATGTATGTAGACTACATAAAGCTATGTATGGTCTTAAACAGTCTCTTAGACCCTAGTTTGAAAAGTTCAGTGAAGCCATGAGTAGTTTGGGATACCATAGGAGTATAAATGATCATATCTTATTTATTAATAGTTATTCTAATTATCTATATAGATGATATCATTATTATAGGAGATGATCTTGAAGAGATTGCCCGACTCAAGGGTCAATTATATCAACTATTTGATTTAAAAGACTTGGGCAAACTATACTATTTCTTGGGGATTGAAGTTTTATATCGAAGTAAGGGTTTATTTCTGACTCAAATGAAATATACTACATATTTATTGTAAGATACAAATTTGACAGACTGCAAGAAGCATGATATTCCAATGAAAGTAAACTAGAAACTATACCTTGGGGAAGATGAAAAATATGAGGTGGGCAGGTAACAAAGATTAGTTGGGAAATTAATTTGCGTAGCTATTACTCGTCCATACATTGCTTATGCAGTTAGTATGGTTAGCCGATTCATGCATGCTCCAATGAAGACACATATAGATGTTGTTTATCGTATATTACGATATCTAAAAACTACTCATGAACTTGGTCTTCTTTATACTAATTTTGGGTATCTTAATATTGAAATGTATTCAGATCTAAACTAGGTTGGATCTCTTGATGACAAAAAATCTACTACTGAATATATTGTGCTGATTGAGGGTAATATTATTTCATGAAAAAGTAAGAAACAACCAGTTATAGCTCAATCTAATGTCGAAACTGAGTATAGAGCAATTGTTGAAGGGATGTGTGAAGGATTGTGGTTAATGTCTCTCATGCATGAGTTGAGAATTCTGACGACGTATTTTATTCCTTTAGATTATGATAGTAAAGCATCTATTCAAATTGCATCAAATCTTGTTTATCATGAACGAACTAAACATATTGGAATCGATTGTCAATATGTCAAATTAAGTCTTCAAATTAGAGTATGTTAAGTCTCAAGATCAAAGTGAAGATTTCCTCACAAAAGCAGTTAATAGAAGCAACCTTTAGATGTCTCTAAGCAAGTTGGGTGTTGACTTTTTAGATCGTCTGAATATTGGATCACTCTTGTTGTTGATCATATCTGATTATCGGTTGGTGTTTAATCTCTTTTGTTTAAATATGTTTAAGTATAAGCGCATATATGTCTTTCAAGTTAAAAGAGCCCTTGTAAATATTGAATAGCACTCTTAGGGTTTTAGTAAAGAGAGAAAAAACGTGAGCAGCCAGGAGGGCGGCTGAATCTGCCCAAAGTTGGATTATCTCCGTATTAATTCTCATTTGTTATCAATAAAGATTTCTTTAACAATGTTACATTTGGAGTTTGGTTTAGTTTCCATATCCATTTCCAACTCGTAGAACAAGAATAGCGAGCTTGTCAAATACTTTGCCCGAACAGGAGAAAGAACAGATCGTTTTCTTAACGATCAAGATATTGAAGAAGGCATAAAAATTGTTCTCAAAGCCTTTTGCGTCGACTATTTTCTCAAAAGTCATTTCGTAAAGGTAAGGCCGTAAATGCTTGCTTTGCAATTTGGGGTTATGCTAAGGATTTTATGTTTTTAGCTCTTGGAAATAATTGTTTTTAAATTCTTTTTTGTCCACGAAAAGGATATGCTTAGAATCCGAGACGGTTCCCTAGATTGTTTAAAAATAGCGCTCATCTCATAAAATGGAAGGAGAACCTTAAGGCAGATAGGAGTCAAAAATTATCAAGGCTGTCTCGGTTGGATGCAACTTAAATTCTTAAATCGGAATTAAGAATTGCAGATTCTTTAAAGGAGATCGTAGAAATATAAATCAGATATTAACGAATTGGGACAATTTGTTTTTATTGTGGTCATATGGGCATGAAGTCAGAGGTTGTCCTACACACATGGAGGATTCAATTAAAAAACAAGATAAACAAGACAGCATACCTTAAGATATCAAAGCAAAACAAGTAGGGAGGAAAAGAGAATTCAAATCCAATCGGCAGGGAGAATGGTGAAAAGGAAAGAGGAAGGTATTAGATGAACTACTCTAGTTGCATTACTTCAGGCATTTTCTAAAGAGAACAAAAAAACACGTGTGATCAAAGAGATCTCTTCTTGTATGCAAAATAAAGCTAAGGAACAGGAGCAGAACAAGATGGAAATGTCTATATTCATGACTGGTATCTGCAGAAACTAAATGCTGATCCTCCAATTAGTTATATACAGACGATGATGTCTGCCAACCCCTCAATGGCTTTTGGAAATACCAGTCCGTATCATTAGCACATGATGCCAATACATGGCGGCGGAGCACATTCTGATGACGAAAGCAGACAATCCTCGGCTTCAAATTCTAGATGGTCATAGCCTAATGGGGAACACAGGTTGATTATCAAGCGCCTTACGCCGATCCATCTCGTATAGAGCATGTCAAGCCACCTCAGTACAATGTCAAAAGCCTCCAACTTATAATGTCAGAAGCCTCCAACTTATGACAGAGATGATGGACTTTTCAAAAACCAATTGAAAAACGGGAGTACACTCCGCTGGGGCAATCTGTGTCGGAGGTCCTAGACCTCCTACTTGCCCAAGGTATGATCGAATTCTCCGAAATCCCCGAAGAAGTCACTTCCAAAGGGGGGTATTTAAATCATTTTTGCAAGTATCATCGGCTCAAAGGCCATGATACAAAGCATTGTTTCTCCCTTTTGAATAAAATCGAGAACTTGATAGCGGAGTGCCGGCTCTAGGTCACTGCGGAACCTGAGCCAACTCAAACTATCTTCAAAGAACCCTTTCCCAAGCACGCCAGTAGTAGTGGGAAAGGAAAGGAGGTATGTACCCTCACCTTTTCAAAGGAACTAGCGCAAAATTCTGAGTCTGATCGACCCACTTGTGCGCCCACTCTTGTACTGTACAAGAAGCCCGCCCAAGTCGTCATCCGGGGACCACCAAGAGCTGAATCCCCGACTAAACCAGTTTTGAAACTTCAAGGTGCTCCTCAACTCATAATTAGAGTCAATTTTAGTGCGAACCCTAGGCTGGTCGTGGGGGAAGTGACTAGATCCCGGAGGATCTATCAACCCCCGCACCTACAAAGTGCTAAAAAGGTGGTCAGTGTGCCTGGCCCCTCAAAAACATGTATTCATGGAGTTCTGCCAAAAGCAGACAAGGGGAAAGTCGTCCTAAATTCTTATGATTTCGAAAACCATCTTTCAAAGATTCCTATCCACATGTCTATCCTAGAGCTTATACAAACTTCGCCTAGGCATAGACTCGTGCTAGAGAAAATAAAGGAAACAAAGAAATAAACTTAAAACTCAAGAACCCAAACATGCTTAGAACGAATGAAGGAAATGAATCCTTTTCCCATACTAGATGAGGTTGGCTAATGGATTCTTTGTTTTTACATAGCCCAATGTTCAAAATGTGTGCAATCTATGGTAGATAAGTCCGACAAAGTTTTACGTTGGCTCTCGGAAGCCTAACGCAACATTCCTCATTTTATCCGGGTTTGGCACCGGTCATGCAACGGTGATCCCTTACATGGGTAGAGTTTAATGAAGAAAATGAAAATTTATAAAAATAAGAAGCAGAAGAGAGAAACTCAAAGAAGACTACCATGGAAAAAAGAAACAAATAGCAATCAACTAAATACTAAAGGGTTTGAAAAGTATGTAAAGCACCAAAAGAGACTGTATGTAGAATCTTGACTATTTGTGGATCTAAAGATTGAGGAAGCCAACATAGAAATGACTCTCTGAGCAATAAAAATCTTAATATGAAAATGTCGGGGAATGGGGAAGATGCTTATTGAAACCAGGACGAGTCCCACAACCAGGCCCTGCATATCGAGGTGGTTCTGAATAACCACTTTCTGGACAGGTGCCTAGTCGATGGGGGAGGAGGGCTCAACATCCTTCCACTTCATGTGGCGTACCAAATCGGAGTCACCTTGACTTCTGTGAACCCAAGCCCCATCGTTATCACTGGATACGATGGGAATGCGTCTAGGCCATTAGGATCGATCGAACTCCCGATGAAAACGGAAGGAATCACACACACGGGGGTATTCCATGTCTTAGACATCCACCCCCATTATAACCTGTTGCTGGGAAGGCCCTGGATACACAACTTGTGCGCTGTGTCATCCACCTTCCACAGGTGTGTCAAGATCTCCTTCAGGGACCAGGTCGTGGTGATCCTAGGTGAGAGTCACCTACAACTTTAGGGGATCATAAACTTCCCTTGTTTGTCGAGCTCCCAGGCCCATGAGGCTAACCTGGGGCAGACTATGATTGAGCCGCCAAGGCTCGTGTTAAACAACCCTAGGAAAGTTGTGTATGTGAAGGGGCTGCCCAAAGCAGCCCCCCTCCCGATCCTAACCCTTCTAGGAAGACCCAAGCATCCCCTATTTCTAAAACCCCTAAACAAGAAGCCATACGAGCACGATATGGACGACAGCAAGTTCCAGGACCATGATTTATACTCTACATTTTCAAAAAATAGGAAATCGTAGAACATGTTGTTAAATATGGGCTATTCGCCCTACAAAAGTCTAGGGGCACAAAACCAGGGTCTCCTATTATATGTTGGAATGAATGTCTGCATTTAAGCAAACTTTGGCTTACATAGGAAGGGGAGAATGAAATCACCGATCTGTCCATGCCGTAATGTAGATAAGCATAGAAGTGGCAACATGATTGTGTTATTGTTCTTCTTCTGCCTTTATGATTTTAGTTATTGAGACAGGTTTTGCATAAAAGAAATTTGTATTGAAAGTGTTGGGCTCGAGATTTGATATGCAAGCATCAGTTGTTTATCCCTTGTCACTGAAACATGAGGATGGATGGCTTTGCCTGTTGTAATTACCGAGAAACGCAACGGATAATAAACGATAGAATATATTAATAAAAAGGAAGAGTAACAATGGAGATCGAAGGAGGGGGCGACCTCCAATGGAGGCCGCCCCCCTCTTTCTCTCTCTTTCTTAATCTCAGCAACTCTTACCCTAATACAACCTGTCAGCCCTTATATAAGGAGCTGTAAAACATAAAATGACCAAAATACCCCTAGTATAGAAAATTATCAAAATACTCCTACAACTTCAGACAATTACAATAATACCTAAAACATTAAATTACTATTCTAAACATCAACCTTACTCAAACTGACTCTAAACTTATATTCTTCAACATTGCCGACTGCTACACTGTTAGGAATCAGGATTGTTCACATTGAGCTTCATGTGAGTGTTGTCCTTACTTTGTCAACCCTTATATACATTCTGGGCAGATGTCCATGCAAGTTTATATTTTCTGGTTAGTGATAGCTTTTCTCTTCTGGTGAATCGTTATAATCTGTTACATATCATGCCGATATGTGGAGAAAGTCTGTCGCAGGAAGTGCGCCGGTTATAGGGTACTAACTTTACCATTTCTTTTATTCATCAGTCGTAGATCAATTAAGTGCATTAGGGCACCAATCACGATGGTTAGTAGTGAAATCTAAATGATGAAAGTTTAAAGTTGATACTTCACACCAAACATTCAGTTAGGTACCCTGAACTCTTTTCACCGTCTTTGTTTCGTAGAGTTCTTGGCACATATCCATGAAGGCATCTGAGTCCACCTTGAAATACATTATGACCTGCAAACTGAAGGAGATCTGTTGAAATTGAATGGAAGTTTTCGGTAGCAGTCTGGCTGGCCTCATCCAACACATAATGGTACTCTCTGTTAAATTGAGACTTGAGTTACTCCTGATTCACCAAATGTGTAATGAGGACTTTTTAGAAGGTTTAACCAACATCGCATCAGGGATGTTTCATAGTCGATGCCAATTTCTTTTCCAGAGAAAACTAAGAGGCTTTTGTTAACACAATATAAATCCATTGGCTCCATAACATGTAATGAGGACTTCACAGTAAAAATAGACCATTGTATGCCAATTTCACTACTCAAACTGTATACAACATGGATCAGATACGGCTAGACACAGACTGGTTTGGAACCAGTCCTAACGGGGTCCATGGCTGGCCAAAACCAGAAACCATCTAACCAGACCTGTAACCGTAACAGAACTGAAGACTGTTGGTCAGGTCATGATTCCTCCTTCCGGCGAGCCGGAATTGTTACCAAAGGTTGGCTGGGTTTCCACTTTACAAGTTTTATTCAGTTTTTTATATTTTTTAGTTTTTTGGTTTTTGGTAAACTCTACCCTTGTAAAGGATCACCTTGCATGGCCGGTCCCAAGTCCAGATAAAGGAGGGTTGCGTTAGGCTTCCGACAGCCAGCGTAAAACTGTGTCGGACTTATCTACAATGGATTCTAGTGGAAACAAAGAATCTATGTAGCCGACCCTATTTAGTATGGGAAAAGGCTTAGTTGTTGTTTGGTTTTTTGGTTTTTGGTTCAACGTAGAATCATAACGAGGACAGACAGTTCCAAACCACTGGTCCTGGTCTAGATACAGGTACTAGAAATAACTGCATTGGATATTGGTTGGACTGAGTTAGAATTAAACCAATAAAAACTTTGCAATTTACTGAATTCCTTTTTAACCAGTACCTGATGACCTTGTCAAAATATATCACACTCAACCAGTTTTCAGTTCAACCTAATTTTTCTCATATTTAACTAATCTGAAACAAGTGACTCCACTGCAGCAAGGAGCTGAAGCTCTCCTAGCTTAAGATTGACTCAAGCACACGCACGAAGACAAGAGTTAAAGCTTTCAAGGTCGACACTCGACACTTCGGGGTGTGCACATCTGGTGGTTTGGTCTGCCCAACCCCACCTTGCCATCAAAAGGAAAGAAAAAGGTCACTGTTCCTCCAGTTGGGAAAAAAATGGTTAGATTGGCTAAAGCTAGTAGATGCTCTCTCTCTCTCTCTAGCTTTAGACATGTAAGATGGCTGAAGTGGAGTGAAGACGAGCAATTAAAGCAGTCGGTAACTAAGATTAAGAATTTGGGACTTGCTTCCATTACATAAATGCTGCCACCTTAGATGGCCTCCAACTTCAAATTGGATGCTTTGTCATCAAACATTATCTCTCACTTCCATCAATTTAGATCCGCAATTGTTAGCTGGACTACACTTTCTTGACCCGCTTCTTTTCAGATTAGCATCTACTTTAAGATAATAACTTTATATATCAATAATAAGTATTAGCATGCTAATAATCTAGTGCAGATGTTTAGCCTAAAGTTGTACCCTTTGTGTCTGCAATAGTTATGCTTTTGATAGAAAGGCGATGCTACTGAACCGTTCGCTGGTATAAAACTAGCTTTTCCTTTTTGATAACTAGCTAGCAGCCGCAAGCTTGCCATTTTCAATAGATGCAACCATCGGAAAAGTCTGAAATTTATCAGTCAAGAATCATTTTCCTAGCAGTGGATGTTTCCTTTTTCAGTTTAAGCCTCTTGTAGCCAAAAGCCTGCAAGGACCTCGCTGAATTTCGAGTTGGGTCGATCCATTACGGTGGTGAAGCTCTCCCAGCACTGGTATTCTCCATTCTTAAGACTCGAACTTGAGACCTTGCTTAAGGGGAACAAATGCTGAACCATTTGAAGCAAGCAAGTGTTGGTAAGAAGTGCATGTTTACTGAGTCTTATTAATTTATCTTCCATAGATATCTCTTAGGTGATTCTTGGTCGTTAATCAGAGAATCCTTTTCCTGTGAGACGGCTGAGATAAGGTTGCAAAGCAGTTCTTGCTTCGATTCGATCACTAGGTCATGCCTAATGTGCACACTAAATGTTTGGTTCATGTCTGCTCATGTAGAGTCACTTGTATCAAAAGCATGTTACCCACCAAAGTTGGGTCGCTATGCTTAAAATGGCCAAGAGTTGCATTTTTTGATAAAATTTTATGAAAAAAATAAACTTAAACAAACAATTCCACCTTTTATAAGAAAAATAAATTTAAAAGGATAGATTGAATATTATAATGAGAAATCTAACTAGTTCACTAGAAAAAAGCAGTAGCTCACCTAGCTAGGGAGTCGACTCACAATCTAGAAGATCATGAGTTCAACGCTCAAGGTGTCCTCACTCCGGCCTCCCCAATTCAAATTTGCAAAATGAGTAAGGAAAGGATTTGTTTGCCCGTCTTTTTCTTAATTTTTTAAAAACTCTTTTTGGCTTTTATTTTAATTACTTCTTTATCAAATAAAAATAGAGTATAATAATACCACATGATTTATGTATATTAGTAGGGTTATAAACGAGTTAACAAACTGGATAAACCTTTTCCCTTCTGGACAACCCTTTTCTTTTCCTCTTTTTCTACTGGAGCCTGGTTGGGCGTGAGACATGCCCCTTTTAACAGACTTGAGTCCTATCCTTACTGAGGGCAACAAGGCTCCTCTAGGAGCTCAATGACTCATCTGCTGCCCACTTCGGCTTGGTTTTCTTCTGTAGAACGAAGTCTCGGGGGCCTCGAAACCTTGGTTATGCACTTCTTAGTATCTCAATATCGTTAACTTGGGCTTCGACCCTGCATCTTAACAAAAGGGTGCTGCTTTACTAACCTCTAAAACGTTATTAGGATTGGATTCTGTCCTATGCCAGCTCTACGTAATTGTTTAAACTCAGATGATAGTGAACCCAGCCTCAATAACTAATTGAAAATTGGTTTATGTTAGGATCCGAATCTTTAACACTTTAATGAGTCCAACCCAATTGTTAACTGGCTCCCTTTTGATTACTGAACCTGATGAAACAGGTTCGGTTTATTCATTGTCCGGTTTAAGGTACGCACTGAAGCAAAGCACTCGCTTTGTGAGTCCTTTGATGCGCATAGAGGAGAGTCTGCTGCCCGCTACCATAAGGTAAGGGTCAAACAAGCCACTAAAGTTTCCTTTTGACGCAGGCGAGTCTTTGTTATCTTGTTGTCGTCAGAAGTGGTGACACGAAGAATGGTTGGTTGAACTAGACGTAATGTTGAGTGTTAGAGAACTTTGACCTTTGTTTTCAAGAAAAAGATAAAGATTCATGCGGTAAAAGTGAGTGATTGAGTGAGTGATTGAGTGCATCTCGGTCGCCATTGATATATTTTTAGGAAAATAGAACGATGAGATGAGACAGGCAAAGCGAAACACTGTCGCGTTGAAGAAAAACATTGATAATCTAAGTTAGAACCACTCATAAAAAACAAGGAACAAAAAGAGTTGTAATGTGATTGATTCAATTTCTTGCTTGAGCATTACAATCGCTATTTATAAGCCTTCCTCGAAGTGGCAACAATCGAATTCGCCTTTTATGTTCGTGTGCACAATTTTTTCCAATAAATTTCCAACAAGCTACATATGATTTACCATTTGTCACCACTGTTGCTTCGTCTCTTGAGACTCGTATACCTCGTGAACCTAAACTGATGTCTCCTTTCAAGCCCATCAAAAACTTGTCATGTGCTATCTTGATTTTTTGGTGTCAACATATCCAAACTCCTAAAGTAGCAGGCAAGGCCACTACCTCTTTAGTTGTAGGGTTATTTCGTAGAGTATCCATGTTCAAGTATTAAATGTATGAATGCGTCAAAACCTATTAAATATGTATCAAATACGTATATTTTGGTTTAAAGTAATCTCAGTTCCTGTAGAGTATCCATGTTCAAGTATTAAATGTATGAATGCAAACCCATTAACTTAAATCCCTACCAACGTACCTCATATGTATCAAAGTCAAGCATTCCCCTAAACCTATTAAATATGTATCAAATACGTATATTTTGGTTTAAAGTAATCTCAGTTCCTGTAGTCTGCCAAGTGCATGCCCTGATAGGAATATAATTTGATTGATGAAGTTCCAAGAATCTGCTAAGTGCACGTTCGCACCCCATTGTGACCATCTAAAGATTCCTAACAAAGCAACCCTCATCAACCTTTTAAAAGGTCACGCATTCCTTGCCCCTCTCTCTCTCTCTCTCACACACACACACACACACACACACAGGTTTTGTGTGCATCGGATTCCATTATGTACCTGACTTGACTAATTGAACGGTAATAATGGGATTCAGACTCGGATATGAAAGCCCAAAACCATGTTCAAATAAAAAATAAAATCCAAATCAAGCCTTTAACTAACTAGACTCGGCTACCTTTGTTTTCATAACTAGATTTGAGTGATGTGTAGATGCAGATCTCGGTTAACATTGATATATTTTTAGGAAAATAGAACGATGAGATCAGACCAAATTGTTACACTGTCCCGTTTGATTATCTAAGTTAGAACCACTCTAAAAAACAAGAAGAAACAGAGTTCGGTTTATGTCATTGATGCAGCTTGAGCATACAGGGACCGCACTGAAGTGGCAACAATCGAATTCGCCTTTGTGATGTCCTGATGTCTCCTTTTCATGGATTCTTAGTTGTAAATTGTGTTTTATCTTGTATCATATCAGCATTAAACTCCAAAAATAAGATAACGGTAATGCATCTTTGTTTCTTTCTGATGCTGTTGAGGTCATTCTGCCTTCTTCGAAGGTGTTCACCATCTAAGTTCTCTTGCCTTGTTATCTCAACTCCTTAAGTATCTAAATCACTTCTACCTTGTCTGTTTGATGAAATTTATATATATATATATATATATATATATATATATATATATATATATATATATATATATATATATATATATATGATGAAAGAAAGAATGAGAATATTAAAGTTTCGGTCATCATAAACTATTTATGCCAATAAATAAATAAATAAAAGATAAAGTTGCTTTTAAAGAAAAGAAAAATATGTTATGACTTTTTATACTTTTATTTTTTAATTTAGACCATTAATCTCTCCAACCTAATAATTTAAATTGGGACAAATGATAATGAGAGTAACAACTACCACATACTTTCTCTTCGTACACACACACACACACACACACACACACACACACACACATATATATATATATATATATATATATATATATATATAAAAGTGGATTCTTCACTTATGTTCAATCATTATTTTTCGAGAAAATTTTAAGTGTTGTGAGAGTATTTAAAAAATCATGAAAAACAATCTTATTATATTTATACTAAAAAAAATATTTATCAAGCATTAGTTAGTAGTATCAATGATAGGCAAATCCAATCTCTCTCTTTATATATATATATATATATATATATATATATATATATATATATATATATATATATATATATATATATATAGAGAAAGAGAGAGACAGAGAGAGAGAGAGAGGTTCATCCTCAATCCTAGACAAAGACTTTCAGAAAGTAGTGTACAATTGTACTTTCGCATAACACACTACTTTTTCATTTCAAATATCTACTTTTGAATGGTAGACATCTTTGAGGAGATTTAATTATGTATTGGACTGAGCATTGGATATGAATTTACATACAGATTACAGAGTTGGAATTTAGAGACAGATCGGATACGGGATATAACCGATCCTCTGACATCTAAACCACCGGTTTCCGTATAACGTCAAACGAAATCTAGAGTTGTAGTAAGAGTTCGTTTTCAGTGTAGCCCTGAGGGGGGACTCTTTCTAATTCAGTCTCCCTCGGTACCGAAGATTTAAAAGCCAGGCAAAACAATCGACCGAAATCTCAGCATCCAATAACAACAATGGAGGAATCGCCAAGCTTTCAGGTAAATCCATTAATTCGCTTCAGCCGTTCCCGTTCTTCCTTCGAAACGATTCCGTCCTTTCGTTCCATGAAGAAAGTTAATCTCTCTCTCTCTCTCTCTCTCTCTCTCTCTCTCTCTCTTTAAATAATGAGGGATTTGGCAGGTGTCCTTTCAATCATGGCGGTGAGAGGATGAAAGAAGGGTTATTAATATGGTTCCATGAGCAAAGATGGTAGCGTTTTCTGTGGGATCTTTTGGGGTTTTAGGGTACGAGTGCCACTCAGCAAGGAGTTGCTGCTCCGGGCATCATGTTTCTGATTGTTTATTGGTGCCTAGAAGAAGTGGTTTTCTGGGGAAGGAGTTTTCTTTGAGGCTTAGATTGAGGGCATCGGCGGAGATTCATAAGGGTTGCTTTTGCGTCGAACAGAAGCGCCGGACTTCATCCCGGAAAATGGTGAATGTGAATGGTGAAGATAGCGAGTGGTGTTGTGAGGGTCTGGATCCATTGAACAAGATCGTGAAGTCAGGAATTGCTGGATCGAGTTCCCATGGCAGTGATGGATCCGCGACTGCATGTCCTTCCTTTTCCTTGTTCTCTCGCCTCTTCTAGATTCTGGTTTGCTGCTTGTGATTTTGCATAGCTGTTCTTCGTGATGGTAGGAAATGTGGGATGGTAGATGCAAATTTTATCGATCCTTGATCATGGCAATTCTGAACGCGTTTTTGGGGATTGTTATTACTATGTTTTCATCTATATTCACTTTCATTGTAGTTGCTTCTTTGTCATGAGATATAGCTGTGGAGCTCCTCACTTCCATAACCTCTTTTTTTTGTCTTCTTACAGTTTCGCTCAGGATCGAGTTCCCATGGGCCATGACTAACCTTGCTTTTGGTTAAGGTTTCGCTGAGGATCTTTTTAAAATATAAAGAGAAGCGGAAGCAACTCGTCATTGGTCTTAAAAAAAAACACTCTATAAAACCCAAGAGTGCATAGAGAAGACAATTTAAAGTAAAATAAATGAGGTGTACTTTAAAATGTGGAACATTAAAAAAACTCAAACAATTTAGCAGGATTTTAAATGTAGTAGGTATTTTGTAAATATCAATCTTTTCTTCACATTATGTTCAACTTGCTTGAAATTGCTGATATCTAGCGGTTTGTTGAGAATATCACTCAAAATGATTGCAACGGTTTTAATATGTGATATTATTAGATACGGTGACCTTGGTAAAATGGCCTGAGATTGCAAGAGTTTCACTTATTCCTTCTCGCTTGGATTCTTTATAGAGAGGATGCCCCTCTTTACCTATTCTCTTCTCCTTGCTTTTCCATGTGTTGAGTCAGACACTCTCTCCTCATCCGTTTGGAAACTGCACTCCTTTTTCTACTATGAAAATGATTAGAACACTTTATCTTTTCAATACTTGGTTGAATGTATTCTGTGTTCCTGTATGTGTTGCAATTTTAGTATTCGAGCCATGACAGTTTTCTTTTACTAACAGGGAACAGTAGACCATCGATGTCTACAGTTGGAAAGTCAACAAACATTGTCTGGCAAGATTGTTCAGTTGGCAAAGCAGAAAGGCAGCAATTACTTAAACAAAAAGGCTGTGTCATATGGATTACAGGTCTCAGTGGCTCAGGTTAGTTGAACTTGACGGTGAGAAGAACATTGTACTGGATATCATTAAAAGTAGGAGTAAAATTGACCGATGGTAAAAGCCATATCTGCCATGTAAGGGATTCTTAGAAAGTCATCCGTCTACTAAATAATCTGTATTTTATATCTGTATATTCTAATGTTTGGAGCAGATCGTTTATGAAATCTATGCTATGTTGGTAAAATGTCAATATTTTGTTGCCTGAATAGTGGAACTCACTTTGTTTGTCACTCTATGTTGATGAAATGCAGTTTTCTTTTTAAAATATGAACAGAAGGGTTGCTCTTGATGAGGTAATATTATGCTTGCTAGCTTTTCAAATAACGTATACACGGTCCATTTTTGTTTGGTTTCTTAAAAAATGACAATCCCAATGAGATATAAGGTTGTGTTCATGTGAGATTATTAAATTGGGTAGTGCAAGATCTTAACGTATATTCTGGTGCTTAGAATCTAATCATATCCATTCATGGTGGCGGTCCAAAGTAGTCATATCTGATTCTGTATGAGACCCTGTGTTACTCTTTCTTCTGACTTTTAGGTTGTAGATTGTTGTAACCTTCTTTATACCTGGAACTGATTGTGATCATCATGAGTCAGCCTGCATCTCCAAGTCACTTTTGTCAGATGTTAGCATGTGCTCATTCCTCTAGGATTTGGTGAATGTAACTATGGAATCAGTTTGCACTGGTAACACCCTAGTCTTCGTCTTTGCCTTCTGTTCTTATGACAATTTGCTACTGCCTCTTATTGTACTTCGGATTCTTCTACATTTTTTATTGTTGCCCCACTTTAACATATTTCAGGTAAGAGCACCTTGGCATGTTCTTTAAGTCGAGAGCTGCATGATATCGGAAAGCTTACTTATATACTTGATGGTGACAATATTCGGCATGGTCTGAATAAAGATCTTAGTTTTATTGCTGAGGATCGTGCAGAAAACATACGCAGGGTTGGTAAGTTTTCTATGCATTCTGCAAAAAGGTAGCAGTCAGTTATTAAAAGGGGGTTCATCTGGAAAGGTTGTAGTTTGGTTTCTTTTATGAGTTCAAATGGAAGCCAAATACTTCTCATTTGATGTTGCACCTGGAGGGTACTTAAAATTTTACCTAGTTTTTCTCTTGTGGTTTATAGCTTGCTACTGCTTTTAAAAAGATTTACTGTTTATGTTATTTCAGGAGAAGTGGCTAAGCTCTTCGCTGATGCTGGTGTTATCTGCATTGCTAGCTTGATATCTCCATATAGAAGAGATCGGGATGCTTGTCGTGCACTGTTCCCAGATGCAAACTTCATTGAGGTCAACACTTGTCCTTAATTTGCCTAAAATTTAAAGTTAGTTTTACTTTGTATTCCTTATCAGGTATAAACTTTTATGCTTTAGCAGGTATACATGAACGTACCTTTGGAAGTATGTGAGGCAAGGGACTCAAAAGGGCTATACAAGCTTGCCCGTGCTGGCAAAATTAAAGGTATGAAACATATGTACCATATAAAAGACTGGATATCCACTTGAACATTTGTAGAGAAGGTGGTGACTTATGGAACCGAATAAGTGTAGCTAAAGTACTTTTGTGATCAAATATCCATCAAAACGTGTTGCCTTTGAACACCTGTAGCTGATGCTACTGTTAGAACTTAGCCAATTTCTGGTACTCTGATTGCATGATGCTGTTATTCTATTATGGTCATTTATTTCCTGCTCTACAATAACAAAAGATTTTATTTTGATGTGGGGGAGAGGAAATTGAAAGTAAGAAACCTCTTTTCCACCATGTACTATCATCAATTTTTCTATTTGTGGTGCTAAAGCCCAGTCCATCCCCTTTGGGTTAACTCGATTTTCCCTATAGAGAGTTTTTGGATTATTTTCGGCAATTGAACTATGCCTTGAAGGCTTTAACTACAAATTTCCTTTTGGGGAACTGTAATCTTCTTTGTGATTGCTTCGATCAGTTGCTAAAAAAGTTCCTTTATATACTTGTGTAGGTTTTACTGGTATTGATGATCCATATGAGCCACCATTGAATTGTGAGGTAAGTGTTATACAAAATTACATAGCTTAATACGTGCATATGCGTGAATGCATATGTTCCCTTCTGGCCATGGCAGTTTCATATGCACTTATTCAGACGATCTAATTTCTGGTGGACGAAACTGTCATAAATGCTTGTGAATTCCTCTTCTGCACTGAATTTCCTTTCATTTCTTGTAACTACAAGTTGACCCAGTGATTGAAACCAGAACTAAAGCTGAACCTTTTCTCACACTAAGTGTGGTCAGCTTCATGGGTTCCTAGATACCATTGAGATCTGTCTTGGGTCATTTCTCGTAACTCCACAAAGCATGGTCATGTTATATGGTTTTCTTGCAACACTTCCGAGACCTTCATCAACCTCCGTCCTAGTACTCAGCATTTAACTTATCATGCCATTGCACTTGCACACCATTTTTCCATCTCCTTAAATGATCAAATTGAGCTATTGCTCACCCTCAAAAGTTAGAAAGTGGCCACAGTAGCAGCCATGGTTGTAGCTACCACTAATTGGGAACTGTATGCACTATTACCGACAGATATTTAACTTCAGTGGTTCCTTAATGCAGATTGTCTTTCCCAGGCCTGCCTTTCACAAATGTTTATAGATGTCTTCCTCCAGTACTGTTGCTTAATTCTGTCGTGTCCAAATCAGTTCAACTGCCTTAGCATAACTTTTGCTTCTGCAAAAAAAAAAATCATCAGTATCTGTGTCCGAATCCAGGTTAGCGTGGTCTAAGGCTTAGCTTTGGTTTTTGTTGGTCGAGGTCATCTCCATAAGCCTCTATCTTTTGCTTAGTCTTAGTCAAGTGCCTATTCGCTTCTTCCTGCAAGACGCGTAGGTCACTGTTTCTTCCTTTTGTATGTTGTGATGGTCATGTTCCTTCATTTTGCACCACGGTGCACAAATATGGGTTATATGAATATGTTGGGTTGGAATCTGAGGAGGCCAATTTGCACGTCTTCATGAGGAAATTGTGCACCAGAGTTGTATATTGCTGGACTTACAAGCATTTTAAGCATCTCTTCATTGCTTCCCAAAGTTCAAATCATGCAATATAATGATTGCAGTCAATGTTGTAAATATCATATTGGACCCCATATCACGCGGGGTAGCGATACACCTGTATCGTATCGAATGATGTGGTATGATAAAGTGTTTTCTAATTATTTTTAAAAAAAAATTCAAATCTTTAAAGAAATTGTGAAAAAAATTCTGCAACTTTCACCATACCGAGAGACAATGAATTTGTCAAAACAAACTAAATCACATGTTCACATGCATAGAAAAGAGTTGGTCTTTAAGAGTGGAAGAGAGACATGCAAAAGGAGCAGAAGTTGTCTTAGAGGGGTTTAAACACTCAATATTTTATTTTAAAAAATATGTTTTCTGAAACTTAGTGTGGTGTATGGTACAATACATACCAGTATTGTAGTATATTGTACGATATGTTGTGATATGAGTGTGATACATGTTTATTGTGATACATTTACCTGAATTGTATTGATTTCGGTATCGATATTCACCTGTATCGTGTATCGTATCATACAATACAATATTTATAACATTGATTGCTGTGCCATTTGATTGTTAAGGAAAAAGATGTACATATGGTGACTCAAAAGCTCACATTGTTCCCCTTTTGTATTTAAATTCTCTTCTCAGATTGTGATTCAACAGAGCGACGTGGTCTCTCCTTCTCCAAGTGCAATGGCAAAGCAAGTGGTAGCTTATCTGGAGGAAAAGGGCTTCCTGTATGCATAGCGACTAGCGGACTCTTGCAATCTGCAATTATGATTACTCAATGTGGACTCTGGACCGTTGGTATGCGAGTCCGGTTTGGTTTCTCAGCCTGCACTCAGGCCAAGCAGTCTTAATCAGACCTTCATTTGATCAGTTCTGTTATATTTTATATTGCCTTTGATTGATCGTGTTGTTGGTGACACCTCGTCGCCTATTCTTCAATAATCAATCAATAAATTAAGTTCTGAGTTAAAATATTTTATATTGCCTTTGATTGATCGTGTTGTTGGTGACACCTCGTCGCCTATTCTTCAATAATCAATCAATAAATTAAGTTCTGAGTTAAATCAGAATTTATTATGTAAGCTTTAAATTTTTGCCAGATCCTCACCCAATTTTTGTTTTAAACTTCTCTATGACCTTATTCTCTTGCAGCTAAGACTTCTTTCTCTTGTTTGTACTCGGGGCTTCATCGTCATACTTAGGTTAACCAATGTCACAGGTGTGCGTGTGAGTACGGGATACAACCATTTCTAAAATTACGGGTGGGGGGAACTCATTTTCTATTAGTGATAATATCTCATAAAACTAAAAAAAACTCGGTTCTCCACAAGTTATTATTTGCTAATAAAGTAATAAATAATAGCTTCCAAGTGTATTTGTTTGTGACGTTACTGAATTATTTCTAAGTTAAATTTAAATAGTTAGTGGTGAATCGGACATAGAAAATATTAAAATACCGATTCTTGGGTGTTATCTGTCACAGGTGGAGCACCTTATTAGAAATGGTCGTGTGACACACACACACACACACTATATACACTGTTTTGAACGCCACAAGGTGATCATGCTATTCCATGGCATTCAGCTTTTCTTCTTCTATTAGTGCAACAGTCATGTTAAGACACGCTTAATTGTCTCAAGGTTAATCATGATGTAGAATTTCTCAAGGGTGAGCTGTTTCCCTCGAATCGGCATTTCCTGTAGATTCAAGATACTCAAATGATAGTTGACTGCCTAGAAGTTGTTTAACACTTCGATCATCAATAAGTAAAATTACATGGTTGAATAGCGATCATATTTGCTTCTATTTGGTCTCATATGTTGAAGAAGTTGGAGATAAGAACATTTCCGTATGAATGAACAGGCTTGACTTCAAATTCCCAAGTCTTCAGTCGTGCCCAAATCCATTTAATCTTGAAGTTCTACTGGAACCTTTTCGTTTTCGGTATAATGGGCAGATGCATGCCTTAGGCTTCAAAGATTCTTCCGATAAAACTTTTGGAACGTTGTTGCTTCATTCCTTTTTCTATATCTGTCTCATTGAAATAGATAGATTCCTCTTCATCTTCTTCGTATGTCGATGGTTGAACTCAGTATTTCTCAGAAATGGAACCCCTAATCTTTCTTTGCTCTCCAACCACAAGCTTTGCTGTAGATTTTGAGTGGGACGACCGGAGGAACTCGCCGACCACAAGGGTTCTCTTGGACAGTCTCAACACTATCGTGCATTCTGCATCCCCAACATCTTAATTTGAAGATAACAAGGTTAATAATACATACCATACAGCACAAATGGTCCCGCATGGAGTTTCTATCGGTTCTATTCTTACCGTGCATTGTCTGTACGTTTGCCTGTGCGCTACGTCAAACCGTTTCCTTGCCCTTTCCAACTCGTTGACGTTTCACATATACATACAACATGCACATGTGCATACACGCTATATACTTTACATGATCTTACTAAAACATTTGAACAATTTGAAACATCGCTCAAAGTTTTAATGACAGAAATGTTTATGTAAGATTATGCATAAAAAAATATTATACATTTACTAATTTTCCTATATATATATATATGAAAACTGAATTTTGTCCACGGATGACCGTCCATTTTTTTTTTCACAAATATAATTTTAAAAAAATTAAAGGTTTTTAGAAAAAGATGAAAATCAATGTTATTATACAATATCCCTTAAAACAATGATTAAACATAAGTGAAAAATAGAGAGGTTCACGAAGAGAGGATCTCCCCCTCTCCGTGGAAACCTACTTCGAACCGGATGGATTTGAGAAGTGAAAATGGAAGACGGGGACAGAAAGAGCAAGGAAACCTATGATGAAAATGGAGGGGGGGGGGGTCTCTGTCCCTCGAACCCGGCCTCAACCCCTCCTTTCATTGATTTAAAAAAGTTAGGTATAATGGCAGATATATATATATATATATATATATATATATATAAGACTGGTTTTATGCAAGCCCATTTATTTGCCATGTCGTGACTAGCTAGATTCCGTGTAGAAGACGGGATTTAAGGTGAAAAGCAATCAATTGGGAAACAATGTGTACTGCGTCAAACATCTCAAATAAATGCACTCCAACAACACACTAGTAAACTATCACTGGAATACCCAGAGCGACTGTCCGGGCGCTCTGATTCCTTTGGGAGTTCGACTCCCACAGGATGCATGTATGTGTAAGGCTGCGAAAAGACTACCATTGGACTCCTTTAAATATGATATATATATTTAAGCACACTCTTTTCCTATAGCCATAATGAGCCTGGTATGTAAATACCAGCTGAATCCAGCTCAACTTATCAGGCTTCAATGCCGAACTGAACCCGGTTAAATCCGAGCAGCCTGCCTCTTTTGGCGGCCAGAGAGAGCAACGTGAGATAAAGAAGCTCAATCACTTTATTTCACACAAGAGTACAAATTAGGTGAGAAACAGAACCACCTGAACCCAGCGATCCATTTCCCAGGTAAAGAAGGGCATCTTGGAAACCAATGCCAAGTCCTACAAACCATATAAACCAAAATGTCCGCCCAAATCGAGCAATAAACACACCAAATCACCATGTCCGAAACAATGAGCATGCTCATAATTATGATAACAAATCCCCAAAAACGTCCTGCACATACCGTCCGGCAACCTCTGCAATTCTACCAATTCCCAGCGATCTCCCAAACGCTCAAGTGCCTGCAAATCCCATTACTACCGATCCCTCCAACCATCTAAAGCTTAGCATTGCAGTTAGCAAGACGCAGAAACGCTAACGAATCAGGAGACTCTGCCACCATTCTCTTCCATTTCCCGCTCTCCAATCTATACCCCACAATCGAAAATGGATCCAAACTTGCTAAGTAGAACATTCCATTGCAGAAAACCAAGTTTTGATTGGCACCAATAAAAATTTTCGCGTCGAATCCGAGGAGGAACAAGCGATGATTTTGTACTCAGACGAACTTGATGAGATTATAGACGCGAAAGAAATGATGGTTTCCGAAAAACGCAGAAATCGGAGGGATTTAGTGAGAGGATTGCAGACTAAGAGCTTGTTGGATTTCGGGATTGGGATCTCCAGTGGCCGTGAAAGACGTCGTAGAATTGAAGATTGTATTGGAGTTGCGGATAAGAGGAGGTAAGTGGTAGCAGATGAAGAAGAGAGGGAATTGGTGGAGTGAAGAGAGAGAAAGGAAGGAGAGAGAATGAGGAAGCTGAAATGCTTGCAGATTGATATTGGACATAGATCTAATATAGGGTATCATATATGTAGTAGATATAGAGAGAGGACCGGTTTTCAGAGAACACAAAATGCCACGAAACATTAGAGAAACACGACATTGCCACTCCAACCCTCTTCCACGTGAATAGAAGCGATATTAAATATGTAATAATGGTATATCAGCAGCAACCACTAAGAGTATTATATATGCAATACAGTACACGCACAGAGAGACAGAGATTCAATGTAGATATAGTACAGAGAGAGAAAGAAGAGTGTATGGTTGTTGGTCCGACGTATTCAATGTGGAGCAGTACGTCTATGTGGTCGTTGCCACCTCTACCTTTTAATCTCTAAGAGCAGAGCACGTCACACTATATTATATATATGTATATATATATATATATATATATATATATATATATATATATATATATATATATAGAGAGAGAGAGAGAAAGTGAGAGTTGTTTTAATAGGCTCTCATTTGTGTCCCTTTCGGACGATCTAAATTTAAAAAGAATAAAATGTACTTTTAAAAAAATTACTTTTACAAATTTAAATTACTCATCAAATAAATGAAAGGTTCAAATTGTCAAAAACAATCCGGCATCAATAAAAAATTAATGACTCTCGTTCATTCTCTTTTTATATATAAAAAAATTGTTATATCCAAACATACTTAAGTGTCAGCAAATCCAAACAAATCTTATATATAACACAAATCACTTTACTTAGGTTTTAAGTGTTGCTCACCCTCAACATTGCTTGATATGATTCTTGGTAGGGTTGGTAAACACTTCACCACCGACAACAACTAAGCCTTTGTACTAGAAGGGTCAACTACATGGATTCTTTGTTTCCCTCGATTCTTTGTTTCCCTCAATCTAAACTACATCAATCTTTTTATAGTTTCTTTCCAACACTTTTGTGATTGTCTTCTTTTTCTTTTAACATTTTCACAATCTAATTTTTCATATCTTCGTACGGGAGCGTCCCTTCGTCATCATTCCACGTGTCCAAACATCTAAAATGATTTTCTCTCATTTTATCCTCTACCAGTGCTACTCACAATTGGTTTTTACAAACGTCATTATGTATAGGTCTTTCCTTGTGTGACCACTCACCTATCTTTACATTTTTATTTCTGCTACATACATATTTTGTACATGTTGATGATTAACCCTCCAACGTAGTCGATCTCATTGTTACTCTATAATATTTACCTTTTAACTTTAATGATATCTTCTTATTATACAAAATACCCGATGCCTCTTTTCATTTTAACCAACCGACATTAACTATATTCATTACATTTCTATCATTTTTTTCATCACTTTAAAAAAATTGAACATAAGTATTTAAAACTTTTCTTATGAGAGATACATTGTGTACCAATCTTAATTTCTAGATCCTCTGAAGTACCCAAATAATCAAATCTACGTTCCATATATTATGTCTTTGTTCTACTACTTTATAATGTTTTTCTCCATAGTTCTAATTTCCAATTAACTTTTTCCTTAGACTTATCCCCCAACACAATATCATTTGCAAATAACATAAACCAATGCCCATCTTAAATATGTTTTGTTAACTCATCAATGACCAATATAAATAAACATAAACTTAATTTGATCCCAGATGTAACCCAATATTAACTTCAAAAGAGTTTGTCATTCATTGATGAGTCCTCATATAAGTTTTTGCACCATCATACATGTCTCTTATAAGATTTATGTACGTGAATGTGATATCTCTCTTTTCCAAAGTTCTCAAAAGAACATCTCTTGCCACCTTATCGTAAGCCTTTTCAGATCAATAAATATCATGCGAATGTTATGCGAATGTTCTTCTTTTTCTCTAAAGTATTTCATAAGACGTCACAATAGGTGAATCGCTTTAATAGTAGATCTGTTGGGCATGAATATGAATTGGTTATCTGTTGTACTCGATATTTGTCTTAATCTACGTTCGATAATTTTTTCCTATAATTTTATAGTATGACTCATTAACTTATACCTCGATAATTCGAACGATTGTGAATATCTTCTTTGTTTTTATATATAAGTATAATTGTACTCACTCTCCATTCCTTTAACATCTTTTGGGTTATCCATATGTCATTAAATAATCTTGTGAGCCAAGTGACCCTTACCTTTCCTATGATTTTCAATACTTTTATGATAATAATGTTTAGTCCTATAGATTTACCAACCTTAATATATTTAAGAGCCTCTTTTACTTCATTCTTTTGAATACGTTGATAGAAATTATGGTTTATATACTTTTTTGATTTGGCTAACTCTCTTAAGCTAATATTAATATCTGTATTTTCATTAAAAAGCTTATAGAAATAATTTTTTTAATCTATTTTTGATATCATCATTCACCACTAGAATCTTTTCATCCTCATCTTTGATGTATCTAACAAAAATAAGATCCTTAGTTTTCTTATCTCTAGCCTTAGTTATCTCAAAAGTATATCTTTTACCTTTTTTTTAGTTAAGCTTTTTATATAAATCATCCCAAATTTTGACTTTTGTTTCACTAACGGTTATTTTCGCTTCTTTCTTTGTTTTCTTATAAGCCTCTAAAGTTTTACTAGTCTTCTTAGCATAATGCAATTTGTAATGTGTCTTCTTTGCCTTGATTTTATCTTGCACCACTTCACTCCACCACAAGTTTCTTTTTGTGCCGATACACCTCCCTTAGATATACCTCATACATCTTTTGTCACTTTTCTAATATGTATAGTGATATTGTTCCACATATCATAATATATACTTATATAATTCTAAGCATCTCCTTGAAGAACTTTTTGTTTAAATATATAAGCTTTCTCACATTTAAGGTTCAACCATCTAGTATGAATAACTCTATGCACTATATTCTTCTTTGTCCACTTTTTTACTTGCAAATCTATTAATAAAAGTTGGTGTTGAGTAATTAAGCTTTATTGTAGAATTACCTTGCAATTTTTACAAAATGATCTATTTTTTTTTCTATAAAAAAATTAATTAATTTGTGTTTGTGATAAGTCACTCTTATAAGTAATTAAAGAGTTAATCTTATTTTTTGAAAATTATATTGGCTATAAAGAGATCAAAAGCCATAAAAAATTTAAAAGCTCTCTACCCTGCTCATTTGTATCCCAAAAATCATAGTTTTCATGAATACCTTGATAACCTAATGCATCTTTAAGAACATGTCAATTTAAGTCTCCTCCTAAACAAATAATCTCTTTGTGAAATTCTTTGAATTAAGTTATCTAACTGCTCCCAAAAAGTCTTATTTATATTATCTTCTAATCCTACTTAGAGTCCATAAACACAAATTATATTCGGTCATCATATCATCATATGTCTACTACACTATCCTTTAAATATTTATTTATAATAATACTAACTCCATTACAAGCCTTTTCCTTTCCCAAGTACCATAATTTAAAACTTATTCTCAATTTCTTTTGTTTTTCTTCACCACACTTTGTCTCTTGTAAACATAAAATATGAATCTTTTTTCAAATCATAGTATCTACCACCTCCGTTAATTTACTAATCAATGTTTCGATATTCTAAGTATCAATACAAATCTTAATATCTAGGAGTAACTTCATTACCCCCACATCTGCCCATTCTAAAAATGTAACAAACCTTGCTATAACTTGTTCACTACATTCGAGTCATAATGTAACAAGACAAACTTTTTTACCCACACTCGTTCGTGATGTGAAAACCCTCTCTATAATTGATTCACTACGTTCAACTAAAAATATAGAGAACGTTGCTTACTTTTCACTTCATTCAAGCTCTGCAATTCATCGCTAAGAGAAAACGTTCCAACACAATGCTCATAATTTGTAGAATCTATGATAAATAAGTCCGACAAAGTTTTACGCAAACTCTCAGAAACCTAATGCAACCCTCCTCCTTTATCCAGGGTTACAATTTGCCATGCAAAGGTGATCCCTTATAGAGCAAAGACTCCTCACCAACCGATTAAAATTACGAACCAAAATCCTGTCTCATAGTAAGTGGGCTTCAGCACCTGGATTCTTTATCGCCATTTTGCTCTATCTTGCGTCATATAGACGTTCATGAACTAAACAACGTAACTGGTACACCAACTTAAATCCCTCCTTTGCACAAGGAACTAACGTTCTCCTGGCTGAGACCTTCAAGCTGAAGGTCTCAACTTCAATACCCAAGGGTTGCATATCCACCAACTAAAAATACTATAAATACTCACCTGAACAATCCTTGTTTTCAATAGAAACCAACCCTGAAAAGTAAAAGAAAAAAAGCACAATTACCGGGCTAGGAGTCTACTCAGGAGTTGACGATCATGAGTTTGACACCTGGTGCATGCATCTGGCTTCGGCCTCCCCATTGTAACCAAACAAAAAGTAAAAGAACAAGTGAAAGGCAGGGGGAGGCCATGAAACAAATATGATCATCAGGCAGCTAAGAAAGGTGCACATGAGATATGTTTTACAAATGCAACGGTGTTCACAACCCGCCGAAAAAATGAACCGAGCTTGTACCATATAAAGCCCAACAAATTGGTCGCTATGCTAAGAATTCAGAGAAATGCTTATTGCAGTTTTTGCTCAACCAAACAACATTGTTTCAATTAACAAGGACAGAATTCGGATGTCCCCGACTTACCTAACCAAACGGAACTCATGGCTTCAGAGTTAAGGCCAATCCAAATTTTGGACTTTTCTCAAGGGAATTTGTGTTGAGCTCGCCAGAAAGTGTCAGCACCGACTTGGGCTTCAACTGATGCTGCAGAAGTGCACCAAGCTTCCCATGGTTGTTCAACCTAGCCTTCACCAGAGTGAACCCATCAACGGCATGCGACGCACCAATGGTGACTGTGTTCTCCTTGGTTCGTAACCTTCTTGATATCTCTAAGACAGTCGAAGTCCTATGTGAAAGATCAACGTCTCGCACATAGGCTGCCTTGATTGTGTCACCTTTATCTGCCCTGCGGCAATTTCCAGTCGTATTAGATTCATATTGAGAGCAAGAAAAGGGAAGGAAAAAAAGTGTTAAAAGTCGAAGAAGTCATGAACCGTACAGAATTATCGAGGAACTAGAATCTGGCTTGGTGATGCTGATGCCCGCATTGTACTTCGTGAAACTACCAGTGGTTGTATCAAATCCTGCCTCAGCACCCAAGGTGAAAGTTTTGGTGCCGAATGTTGCAGATACATCAATAGCAGGAGAAGAATTCAAACCAACAACTGTATGCAATGCCGCATGATCATGAAAGTACTGCAATTCCAGCTGAAACAGCAAAAGAAACCAAGATAAAAGAGGATGATTATGATTATCATCTTTTACCCCATAACCGATGTGTGTATGCCTGAGCTTGCGAGTGTATGTGTGTGTTTGAGAGAGAGAGAGAGAGCAAAAACAAGATATCATGTTCACCTTGCCAGAATTGTAATCAGGCAGTTTGATGCTGGCGATGGTCTTTGTGGAAGGCACAACGTCCAAGACTGTGATGGTTGTGAAAATCTAGAGACCAACAAAGACATGGATGAAATGGCATGACTAAAATCAAGATCAAGGAAAAACAACAGCAGAACTTCATACATTGGATTCTGTGTCCACTTTGACATCAATAGTGCTCTTCTTATGCTTGAACACAGCAGAAATCTCACCAGAAGACAGACCTCCCTTTTTCGCTGCGGTTGAGGTGAGGCCCTAGCAGTATTCAACCATCATTAGATCCTCAAAAAGGAAAATGAGACACATTGCAGTTTAAATATGTAATAATTATCAAAGAAAAAAAGAAACTTGCTGATATCAAGACAATCCTATCGAAATGCACATTCTTATTCATCTTTCTCAAAAGAGCAGTGATAACCACCAATTAGCCCAAAATTACTAGCAGAAAGTACAACGGTTTATGAATGACACATATCATATTTTATATTTGAGATGATTGTTTCGAAAGGTACAAGGATGAACGTGAGTCATATCATACAGGAAGCGTGAAACCCCCAGCTTTCCAAATCAACTCCTTTTCTTAAAGAGAATGTATCATCAGGATTCAGCAACCCATTGCCATATAAGAACAGAAAGATGTTTCAACTCTAATACGAATGCAACAGCACAAGTCTTTTGAAAATGACCATTGGCCTCAACTAGAGAAAGCAAGTTCTCAGAAAACAGGATGATCCAGGAAGCTGCTAGTGCAGCAAGCAGTATCCAACCTATTCAATTTTCTAGAAGTGGAAGTATCCAAGCTATCCATTGAAATCATTTACTCCAAGATTACGTCTCTTTTAGTTTACATGTAATGCAGAACTAAAATCCCATGCCATAAATGAACAAGACAACAAAAAACTAAATACTGAGAAAAACTTACAAAAAATCCATTCTAACTGCAAAATTTAAAGTCACCATTAATTAGGTATTCAACTGAAACAAAAGCAAGGCCATGCCCGACAAAGTATCAAAGCCACAGGATCATCAAGGTATGTTATTCCAAACATTCAGCAGATTGGCCTGTATTAGCTTGTAGACAGCTCTTGTTAGTTTAATGCTTCAACCTTCCAGACACCATGAAAGATATTTTTATGTGAATCAGATGGTCACGCAACTGAGTTGATCCCAAAAGCTTCTTATGACAACCGTCCAACAATAACACCGAAACAGACTCACCATGGACTAGCAGAAACTTCACCTAGGGCTTCTAACGTATACAAAATCAACTTCTCATGCAAATAGACGTGAAGCATACTTAACCAGTTAATAAACTTTGACTATAGAATCTAGTTAACAACCATTCCTGAACATCCTGCACACTATTCCGAATAGAAACTGCAACGGAGACTATTCACCATGTACTTGTTTCCCCTACAACCGATGAAAGAAATTCCATTTATATATTCCATAGTTATCTATCTTGATTGATTTAGTACAAAAAACTAAAGAATCCAACCAAATTTACTCTCTTTCCAATAAGAAATTTTACTCTTAGTTTACATGAAAACAAGTGATGAAACGAGTCAAATTTTTTTTGCTGATGACAGCTGATACTTGATCCAATTTTGCATACTGAATTTGGCGCAATACAACAACTAAGCCTTTGGAGTCGGCTACATGGATTCTTTGCTTCAACAGAACCCAATCCTGTGTCATGCTAATAGTTAACTCAACGTAAACTACATCATTCTTTATCGTTTCCTTTAAACACCTTTTGTGGTCTTCCATCTTCAGATAAATAATGGAGGTCTCTGACACCACAATACAATCAAAATGATATGTCAAACGTAAAATTACTAGATATGATGGTGCACTGCCACATCTGCTTACTCCCCTCTAACGCTCTATCAAGTCAGATTGTTTACTTCCTACAATTATTGCTAAAACACATACAGTTCGCTATTGATAAAACACATACCCAGGAAACTTGGTTCAGTCATCATGAAAATCACACCTCTACCGACATCTGAATTTAACGGTACATGTAGCCATAGTTACCGAATTGTGAATTCTCTAGGACAGCAGCATGGAAAACATATAATTGAAGAACACATTCATACTGTACGTATTTTCTATAAGATTCAGAAGATTGTGAGATTCTTAACCAAAGCCTGACCTACGGTGAAGATCAATCTGCCATGGTCAACCCAAGCCCATGTAAAGGAGGTAGTTGCTGTAGCCAGCCAACAAGTACAAAACTTAATCAGATACTTCACCAGGTAAACGATCTTTCTAGCAATAATCCACAGGACCCATCAGAACCCTTGAGAGTGTGATCGGCTGAGAATAACACCAACACACAGACCTCCTAGGATCTATTCACATTGCACACTCTAGCCAACTCCATCTAGTGTGGGAAAAGGCTTTACTAAGGTGAAAGGTGGTCATGGAATTCCTAACAACTTCTTAACTCACTTTCTAAAAGCATTCTATTGTCTTCTGATGCCTACTTCATGTTTATATAAACCGTTGATTCTTTGGAGAATCTAGTTTTACAGTAAGCTAACTAATGTTGTAAATATCAAATCGGATCTTCTATCGTACATAGACTAATACTCATATATCATGCAGTGATATTTTCCTTTCATTTGCTTAATAAAACTTAAAGTAAAAAACACAAATTTCTCATCAAATCCATATTTGAACAGTTGCTTTATGACTACCAGATTTTCTCAAAATGACCACTACATCATTTATGTATTTACCTAACCTCAAAAACAACAAACATTTGAAATTTATGTCCTTTCACAAATCATATTGTACTCTCTTATTGTATCAATTGGAACAGTTGCAGATGACATTGTGTTAGTGGAAGAGTCTAAGGAAAAAGTTAATAGAAAATTGGAACTATGGAGAGAAACATTAGAAAGTAAAGGCTTCTGACTTAGTACAACAAAGACGGAATATATGGAATGTAAGTTTGATCATTTGGTTAGTTCAAAGGGCATAAAAATTAAAATTGGCACATGTTGCATCCCCCAAAAGGAAAGTTTTAAATACCTAGGGTCAATTTTTAAGAGTGATGGAAGAATTGATGGAGATGTTACGCATAGAATTAATGCTGATTGGTTAAAATGGAGAGGAGCATCAAGTATTCTTTGTGATAAGAAGATACCATTAAAGTTAAAAGGTAAATATTATAGAGCAACAATTAGACCTGCTATGTTTTATGGTTCTGAGTGTTGGGCAGTTAATCATCAACATGTACAAAAGATGTCTCTGACAGAAATGACGACGTTGAGATGGAAGAGTGGTCATAAAAGAAAAGACCGTATGCATAATGAGATTATTAGAAATAAATTGTGTGTGGCACCATAGACGATAAAATGAGAGAAAATCGTTTAAGGTGGTTTGGACATATAGAAAGAAGATCAAAAGAAGAACCTGTAAGAAGGTATGAAAAACTAGATTTTGAAAGTATTAAAAGAGGTACTGGACGACCACAAAAGTGTTGGAAAGAAACAATAAAGAATGATCTAGCTTATTGTGAGTTAACTGCTAATATGGCACATGATAGGGCTCTGTGGAAACAAAGAATCTATGTAGCCAACCCCGTCTAGTATGGGAAAAGGCTTAGTTGTTGTTGTTGTTATTTTTATGATCTTATGGTTATGCGGAAACAAAGAATCCATGTAGCCGACCCCATCTAGTATGAGAAAAGGCTTAATTGTTGTTGTTGTAGTTGTTGTAGTTGTTGTTGTAATTTTATGATATTATAGCTTGTATTTGTTGAAATTATTTTTTGTTAAATAAAGAAAATGAAGTATTGTATCATAAGATGTAATATGTACGCATACCAGTGACGTAAGTAACAATACATGACCCATACTATGAGTTACCACGGCTCAAAGACACGTACCATAAAAGTTTGTCTAAATAAATAAAGTTATAATACAGATGATGCACCTATAATATGGGCATGATACACCCCGCATGTTACAACACTGGCTGATACGAAGGCCACTTACAAGGCTGTTTCATCTTGAAATCGATGCAATGCACAATACTAAAACATATGCTAATTGTACCCAATAAGATTAAGGGTCCAATACAATATTTACGATGTTGGGACCCTCACTCTTCGTGAAGCAAAAGCTTAGTTAAGGTTAAGGTTAAGGTTAGGCAACTCATAAGTTCTTAACCCACGTTTTACAATTGTCCTGTTAACATCTCATTGCCTGCTTCATATGGGTATATAAGTTCTTAACCCTCATCAGTCTTGACAACCTAGTTTTACACTAACCCGGGGCGATAGTTCTGGCACTTTTATTACTGAAATTCTAAAGAATGACAACATCATAGTTGTTATTCTCTGTCACCACACACACATCTCGCGAAGGGGCAGATCAACCACGTTAATCAGAAACAGGTAAAGTTATCACATGATAATATGGTAACAGAAACTCAGAAGAATGACATACAAATTTATTACAGAGAGATGATTGTTTGTGCTACACAATTGGTACAAGAAAGAAAATGGATCCATTTCACCCCTTATTATCCATGTAAAAGCAGCATGACACATGTCAAAATATCAAAGTCGTCCTCTCTCCCTTGATGTGATGCAAGCGTTGTCCTTAACTAATCAACCAACATAGCCCGAAACAAATTGCTCTCTATGGAAAGACATCAAGATTAAAAAGGAAAATGAAAAGATATCCACGACCGCAGTCCATCCAAATCTCCACGCATAAGAGAACCACAAGCAAAAGAACATAATTTTCCCATCAAATAAATACGGACAGCACACCGTGAATTCCACTATACATTTGCAGAAGATCAGCTGCTTTATGATAAGATTTTCCTATATCATTTAATTGTTGTCACCTATACCTCAAAAACAACCGAACTGTGGACTCAGGCCTAGTTGGCGATCGTTGCACCACACCTAGAAACCCCCGAGCAAACGAATCCGAGAACCGGTCAAATTCAATCAAAGAAATCTAAATGTTTTGATTTTTGCCGCAGGTAGACATCAGACACCATATCCGAAACGGAAAACCTTTTCCCTAAAAGTCCAACCATTCCCTTCACAGATCAAAGCTGGAAAAGAGAGAGGAAGAAAGCAACCCTGATCCAGCCCCTCGAAAATACTAGCTGCGCTTGAGATCCGACCAACATCACATTATACGAGTCAAAATCTCCCACAAATAGCACCAATAAACAATAAGAAAAGAACGAATAACACTACTATGCTACTACCAGGAAAAGGTTGCCCAAAATGGAGGAAGCGAAAAGCATGCCGTAAACTTATCAATCACTTTCTACTTAAGCATTCATAGAAAATGAACGAGCTCAATCAAATCATAGAGGAAAACAAAGAGATGCCACGTACGAGACCGTCAGCGGTATTCGACGAGATTGCGAACTTCTGGTCGTAGCAATAGTCCTTCGTCAGCAGATCTGAGACACCCAAAAGGGGGAAAGAGATCGCAAAAATCATGAAAACCAAATACAATCGGAACAAGAAAGGATCGAACAGCATATGTGGCGAAAAGAGAAAGAAATGACTCACCCTTCGCCTTTTTCCCGATATCGGAGAAGAGCCCCGGCCCCTTGCTCATTTTCTCCGACAAATAGAAGAAGACGAAGATGAAGATGAGTTTAGGGCTCACTGGAGTATGACGGGGCCACGAAAACCCCAACAATAGCGGAGAGAGAGAGAGAGAGAGAGAGAGAGTTTTACTTTTCAGCTGCAACTCCCTTTTGCCTTTGCGAGGAGATCGTTCGGGTGGCTGTGCATCTTCCGGATCGTATCGGTTGCTTTTCCGTAATTTAAATACGAAACGGTCAAACCGTGTCAAGCTAGGTTGGTCAGTTGGAGTAGACAGTCGTGTTGTCATTTTTGTCAACGCGCATTCTTTTTGTGCTGCTTTGAGGAGACACAAGCAGGGGTTTTCAGGTACGTAGTCAAAAACTTCATCGGGTTAGTGTGGTGTCCTTTTGTCTTCGTGTCAAAAATAATTCATCCCAACACAACTCAATTCTTTTGTGTCTTTTAGGTTGGACAAGAACAATGCGCTTTTCGGGTTGTTCTGTCGTGTCTTACAGTGGAATCCCAATTTATGAAGAATGAGCTCACTTGTTTTGGGTTAGTTGGCTCGATTTCGACTTGAAGGTCGCGAGTTAGATACCTGAAGGTGTAGATGGTAGACTCTGCCCACCCACTTATAGAAAAGGATGAAGCGAAGTGAGTCAGGAAGAAGAGAAAACAATGGAACCGCCATCTTTATCAGACGAAAAGCAAAATTTAATCCCATTATTAGACATGGCTGGTTTCAAACCGATCCAGGAACCAGCTAGAACAGGAACGGTCAGAACCGGACCCAAAACTGGAGAGGACCTAGCTCCGTTCCGGTTTCAGCTTCTACAAAACCGGAATTAAAATGAGTGGTTCCATAATCTTTTATTTTTTATCAAAATCTAAATTCTTTTAATATTTTTTCAGTTATGAACGGTTTGGAACTTAAATTGAAACCGAAATCGATGGTTTCAAACCAGAACCAAAACCGGTTCAATCTCAGTTCAGTTTCAGTTCCTGGTTTCAGGCAAACTGGAACTGTCAGTTTCAGTTTACCCAAAACCGGCCATGCCTATTATTATGAGTTGGACATGCCAGTTTTGATTTCCTTAGAACCAAGAACAAGAAGTAAGTAGGGACTAACTAGTTCTGGTTTTTATTCAGAACTGTAGGTTTCGGTTTATGTCCTAAATCGCCTGAATTTGGGAATAAAAATAAAAAAAAAATGAAATTAAAAGAAAAATATGAAACCAATGCCTTTGGAACCATCGGTTCTCGTTTCAAGTTCCATGGAAGACGAAATAGAACCCAGTTTTGGGTACGGTCCTGATCGATTCCAGGTTCAATCGATTCCTAACCCGTCTCAGTTCTGATTGAAACCGCCAAACCGGTTCTAAACCGGCCATGTCTACTGCAGACTGGCTGCTTATGTTTAGGAAGAAAACAGTTTCCTCGCTCTTGTTTAATTTAGAACAGCCACCCAAGACGACTCGGTTGAGTGATGAGTCGACTCGCTGAATTTACCAACCATGACCTGAGGCAGTATGCCAAAATGGCAGGTTTCGATTCTGTTGGCTGGGCTGAGTGAGTGGCTTGATCTATCGGCGATTCAAAAGCCATGAGTCTCCAGGCAAGGTGGTAGCATGCCCTGGGCATCGAACTTGCTCCCTTCATTTTGTGAGGCGAGCGGCTTGCCAGGTGAGCTAACACTCTGGAGTTTTATTATCTTTCAACATGAAAAGAAACCAAAAGTATATATAAAAATGAACCAAATAACTGAAACCAAACTGGTACCAGAACTGAAAAGGAAACCGGAACCAGAACTGGAATTGCTTAAATTGGGCATGTAACAAAGGCTTTCAGGTACGGCACACATGCGGGTGCACAGCTTCGGCTTCCCACTGTATCCCAAAAGAAAAGCTTTGGTGGGGAATGCCATTCGGGAGACAGCACCGGGAAGAAGCAATTGTTGCCGGGAAACCACTTTCGACCATGGGAATGTTTCTCTAATTTATCCTTTTCCTTTCTTTGCTTTTGAAGAACATCAGCATTACGAACGGCCTTGAACTTGCACATGCCACAAAGTCTTTCCAAAGGCAGACCCATCGAAAATAGAACGCCAAAGCGTCAGGAACAATCGACTATCGCCGGCAAACCACTTACCGGCAGATTACAGCGACATTGAACTTGAACTTGAACTACCACAAAGGCCTTTCATAGGTAAACACGTTCACAAAAGGAAAACTGAGGGTCGGAAACAATCAACTATCGCCGGCAAACCACTTTCCGGCAGGAGAGAAAAGAGGAAGCAAACTCACTGTAGCAGATGGAAAAAAATTACAATTTTCTTTTCTATGTCACGTATTTACATCATTCAACACAACAAACCCTTCCATCTTCTCTTTATAATTTTCAGCGTCCTTTTCCTTCATCTCTCTTCTCCACCTTAGATACAGTTTAGTCTGAGACGTCCGGGGCTTGAGCTCCGTTGCAACCGGCTCTGGGTTGCCTTAGATACCGGATCAACATTTCTGCCTGAACAATAAGACAGAAGCATTAGATTAGTTATTAATTAAGCTAAAGATATTCACATTTAATTACAATTTCCTTTTCTCTTTCTCAAATAATTGTTATGTCCACATAGTTGCCACGGTCAACTCCATTATTGAGTCCGGCGCATGTCCAAACTAAAGGGGGACGAAGGGTTTCCTGTTCTTGTGGTATGCAGGCCAACCTCGACAAAAGAGAGAGAGAGAGAGAGAGAGAGAGAGAGAGAGAGAGAGAGAGAGAGAGAGAGAACATCATATATGCTCATGCTAGCAAAGAAAAATGTATTAGTATTGTTTACTTTTAAATTCAATCATTTTTTAAATTAAATGAGACATTTGTTGAGACATGGTAGCATGTACCATTGGCATACATCAACTCTCTCTCTCTCTCTCTTTATATATATATATATATATATATATATATATATATATAGAGAGAGAGAGAGAGAGAGGAAGACGGACAATATGATATATGCTCATGCCACCAAAGAAAAATGTATGATATGAATATATATATATATATATATATATATTATCATTCGCATAATACCAACCTTTTATATCTAGGGAGGGGGAAGAGAGAAGCCTCAAAAAGTAGTTACGTCATTTAAACACCAAGATGGGAATCCCACATACGGGAATCCTCAAGAGAAGAATCCGACAGACCTTGTCTTCCCACGTGGTAGTGTTTCCGCCGTTCATTAGGCATCAGCTCATGTTGCTTGTCACCTATCATACGAACTCATAGCAGATTCCACTAAATACAATAACTTGCAAAACGGCCAAAAGAAAAAGTGCATATAAATTGCATGCAAAAATATCCGGGTAAACCCGCTTATTGCTCAATTCGCCCATACCCTAACCCGACCCTATCAGGCGTCTTCAGAATTGTAACCGTTAAATGGCATATAGCATATAAGTTGTATTGCTCAATTCGACCAACCGTAGCCGCACAGTCCACGACTAAACAGGTCAGCCCTAATCTGACCCGGTTCCCTTTTTTCTTAATTTACAAAACACCAAGCCGATCCTATCGATTCAGGTCAACCTGATATGGCTGTTATTGAACAGAATAATGTCGAAAATCACCCAAAACAAGGAAGAAGGAAAAGACTTTAGCTTAAAAAATCATAAAAAAGATGATTCACATAAAAAATAGAATATGTCATATAGAAAAATCAACATAATATTAGGAAAATACTGAACACATAAGTAAAAGCTGAAATATATAAAATTGTGCCAGGATAGGGCCACCCGACATTGGTCTAGTTGATGGATGGCCACTCGATCCCAACCTGGTGAGTCAAATCCATACCCAGACACGACCCGACTATGCAGAATTGCCAACCGAATCATCTCGAAAATCGCCATCCTGTCGACCACTTTAAATAATGACACAAAAGGAACGAGCAAGAGTTTCTTTGGGAAATTTTATAAAAAAGAAACTTCGACGTTTATATCAGACTGAGAATTCAAAACTTCTTTTGTGCATTATTTGATCCCAACAACCGACTGCTGCAATTATTGATTCGTTTAGAAAAGCAACCAAAAAAAGTAAATGAAAGTCATTCGCTTTCAAAATTATTGGAATTATGTTAGGTGGCAAATAACCCTATTGCGCCATCTCCCTCGTTCTAATTGTAAAAACGGTCCGATAGAAAATTTTACTGTTAATCCAGGCCCGAACTGATTACCCGGTTTGACGGAGTCACATTCAGGCCAAGGAAAACCTAGATATCTTTGACTTTGATCTGGGTAGTTCCGGTATAAGTACCTATTCGAAATTTCAGTTATCTAAGCTTAAATCTGAGAATATTATTAGAGATGAAAAACAGTGAGTTGTGGGCATTATTGCTCCACTGTCATCCTTATTTCAGTATCTGTTTTAGATTTGATACATCTTATTATAAAATCTCTCTGTTTAGAAGAAAATCTAAGCCATATATATAATTTTGGAAGAAAATCTATGCCATATACAATAGAAAGATATTTGCAAGTGTACTCGATTCATATATATATATATATATATATATGAATCGAGTACACTTGCAAATATTATGAACCAAATATTTGGCAGTAAGATTATATTAAGAAATATATATATATATATATATCCTTTTAAACTTAATAATCTATATTAAGAAATATATTATGAACCAAATGACTATACAATGCCAGTAAGATATATCTTACGACTAATACCTAATGGCACGTTCCATAGACTTATTACACAAAACCCAAAATCTCCACAAATGGAACACTAAACCGAACAGAACATTGCTTGGAGTAATACTTAGTGGCACGTTACACAGACTTATTACACAAAACACTAAACTGAGAAGAAACCATAAAACCCATACGTAAAACATGAAACATGAGAACAACACTAGGCAACCAAATCCAATTGCAAATGTAGTGGATTCACATATCTATTTTTTCCTTTGAAACTTAATCATTTATATTAAAAAATAGACTAATGAGATTTTTAATGATTAATTAATACATAAAAGTTATATCAAAGTATGTTACATGATAATTTTCGAGATTGTCATTTTGAGTTTAATCACTTGTCATTTTCATGTTTTGTGTTCTAGTTTTGTGCTTGGTTTAGGTTTAGTGTTTGATGCCTTAAGATTTTGGATTTTTATAATAAGCTTACGTAAAACGTACCATTAGTCCTAACATAGGTATTAGTCCTAGCATAGGTATGCATCTTACTGGCATTGTATAGCCATTCGGTCGATATTTGATTTTAGTGAATAACGTGAGAAGAGGGAGGAGAACCTTCCTTTGCATTCTACTGTTTCCTTCCTTTCCCTATTTTATGTGTACGTCGTGCGCAACCATTACCGACCATAGGGGATCCTTCCTTTGCATAAGAGTGTGCCTTGTGCAAGGACCTTGGTGGTTAAACGACATTCAAAACCGTAAACCAATTCGGTAGACGTTTTGAGCTAAACGGGTTTGAGAGAATCTGTCATAATCACCAGTATTCTCGAAGGATAACCATTACCACGCAGGCATCCGAAACAGATCTAATAATAACGTAGCACATTAAGACAATTGTGCCATTGACCTCGTTTTTAGTCCTAAGACTGGTTAACCAAAGCTCCAATGAACAATTTTCAGGTCACGTTCAATGGCGGATCTGGAATTTCTTCTAGGGTTTGACGAATAGCCTCCCGAATGGTTTAGAGTAAGGTGAACCATGTATTACAGCCCATGAATCCAACTCTGGGTTATACACTCCAAGATGACTTTTGAAATCTCGGGCGGGCGGCTCAATGTAAATCCGCTACGGATCACATTCATATGGGATATGTGTGTTGTGTCTGAAATTATTAGTAATTTCAAGTTTCAGACGCGCTTGTATCCGGTAACTAAACGTTTTCCTTTATGTCATTTCTTGTGAGCACGTATAAGAAATTTCCGATCGTTTTCATATTGCGCTTTATGTCCTATGTGAAATTGCACACCCTAATCTTAATCTGTTTCCGATCGTTTTGATATTGCACTTTACCTCCTCTGTGAAATTGCACACCCTAAATTGACATCGTTTGAAAATCACATTATTCGAGTTGTATTTTATTTGGATATCCAAACCAAACTCGTTTTTCCTGACATCCAAAACCTAAAGAGACAAATATGTCATTTTCGGCAAACTACAGAGCCGAAAAAAATCCAGGGCTCGAAGCGCAACCGTTTCTCCGCCGACCGCTAACGGATTAACGAATTCTACCGGCTTTACACCATGCAAAACCAGCCGGAAACCATCATAGACTGTCAGTGAATGAAAATAATGATGGAGGAGTTAGATCTATTACCTTCTGCTTGGCCTTAGTCGTTCCCGATTGCGTGAGAGCGATGACTGGTGGAATCGCGCCTTCCGTGGCGACCATAATGCGATTCTGCGCGCTGTGTTCACATAGCTCCAGCAAAATACCTACTGCGAACTCCTTCTGCCTCTGCGTCCCGACTTCCACCGCCTCGACGACGACCGGTATTCCGTCTTCTTCAACGAGCGCCAATCGCCCCTCCGGTGCCGACAGGAGGTTCATGGTGACAAGCGCGGCCTTGTCCACCATTTCCGACTCGAAATCTGCCATCAGTTCCACCAGCGTCCGCATCACCCCGGCGTCGATCGCCCGGACCTTGTTGTCCCTGATCGTCGTGAGCGTGTAGAGCGCTGCGGTAGCGTCTTTCTTCCCTCTGAGCGTCCCACTTTCCATTAGCCTAACGAGCGGCGGAATCGCCCCGGCACGCCCGAAGGCTGCCTTGACTTCGTCCAGGTTCGCGAGCGGGAGAATTGCACATGCCGCGTTCTCCCTCGCCGCCGGCGTCCCAGTCTTGAGCGTGCGAACGAGTGCCCGTACCGCTCCCGCTGACACGATTCGATCCTTGTTTTTTTCACAGAGAGATAGATTCAGGAGCGCCGTGACGCCAATCTCCTGGATCTGCAAATCAGGAGATTGAGCGAGAGCGATGAGCGGCCTAATGGCGCCCGCATCCGCAATCCGGACGCGATTCTCCATCTTATTCTTCGTCAGCAGGCGTATCTCCATGGCGGCTCTCCGCTGAATCTCCGGTGAGTCCGATTCGAGATCGGACACGATATGCGCGAAGTTCTCCTCGTCGTCTTGCCGATCCGACGTGCAGGCGGCAATCAGGAGGTCGCGGCCGCCGGGACCCTGCGACGACAACTCGCCGGACCGGTTGCTGTTGCAATCACTAAAGGCCGACGTCGAAGAAGAATCCAGCTTCAATCCGTCGACGCTCCGGCCGAGACAACTGTAGATGGACGACGCGGTCCTGAATCGCCCGGAGTTATCGTCGTCACCGGAATCCATGTAAGCCAAGATTCTCACCGCCTCATGTTGCTTTCCCGGTAGGCCTCTAGCAGATTCTTTTCGTTTTCCTTTTCTTGGTGGTTTTCGTTAGCGGCAATTTCGTGGTGGGAAACTCTGGTGGCCTAAGGAGAGGAGAACGGCAAGGGAGAGCGACGCACGTGTGGGACACAGCGGGCTTCGAGGAAGCGGGTGGAATCTCACTCTCACGGCACGCGTGAGGAGGGAACAGAGGGTTCGGGGTACTATTCGCTCTCTTTTTGAGAGGAGAACGGCAAGGGAGAGCGACGCACGTGTGGGACACAGCGGGCTTCGAGGAAGCGGGTGGAATCTCACTCTCACGGCACGCGTGCCATTGCACTCCGTTTTGATTGAACGGCGTTCGTCTGTTCTAACCGTTGGCATAAGGGAGTCGGGTCACTCTGGGTCCGGGGCGGAACAACCTGAATCGGCTTTCAACTGACGGCGTAAGGGAGTCGTGCCGATAAACCTTGGGGTGCCTAATCGGGTCACTTTGGACCTGGGACGGAACATGCTTACCCGAAACCGACCCGATTCTATTTTCGGGTGTGTCGTGAAGATCTGGACACGGCTCGCGTCAGTTCGGTTGACCCAGGTACAACACCATACGCTAAAGAAATATTCATTATACATAATCATAGGTAAACACGGTATATATACATGCACATATATGTATTTCTCTCTCTCTCTCTCAATATATATAAAACAAAATATACATATATAGATATAAATATATAACTTATAATAGTATGTATGTTGGGCATATTTCTCTCTCTCTCTCTCTCTCTCTCTATATATATATATATATATATATATAACAAAATATACATATATAGATATAAATATATAACATATAATAGTATGTATGTTGGGCATCGGGTCCCCGTCAACATGAACCAGACTCGAAAATTTTTCGGGTCCACGGAAGCAATTAAAAAGGTTTCGTTTAAGATGGTTTGGACATATAGAAAGAAGATAAGAAGAAGAACCTATAAGAAGGTATGAAAAACTAAATTTTAAAAGTATTAAAAGAGGTAGAGGACGACCACAAAAGTGTTGGAAAGAAACAATAACGAATGATATAACTTATTGTGAGTTAACTGCTAATATGACACGTGATAGGGCTCTCTGGAAACAAAGAATTCATGTAGCAATCCATGTAGTCGACCCGTCTAGTATGGGAAAAGGCTTAGTTGTTGTAGTTTTGGCAGAACCACACTTGCTTGGTGTACCTAACCCCTGAAGAGAACATGGAATTTATGTATTGGGTTTGGGTCGAGTTGTGAAGCAACTGACTCGTATGCAAAGCGTTAGATCATCTGGAAGGGCTCTTTGATTTCCTACCTCGTTTGAGGGTTGGATTTGGCATGTTAGATTAGAACATATTTATTTATGTTAAATATTATTCTTTTACAAGGTCATGAATTCAATACGTGAGGCATGCATCTGGCTTTGGTTTTCCATTCTACCCAATAAAAAAACGATCTTAATATAACGGGAATCTAACGTGGGGTCTCGACAACCATCTTTCTTGCATGGAAAGCCAACTTCTTCCACTAGCAGCAAGAATTTTGCTCGTAAAGGTTATTTGGTTGTAATTAGGGAAAAGCTAAAATTCTATAGAAGCCATCTATGAATGAAAAAGAGAAGAACAATAATCGTTTTAAAGTACATTTTTAATGCTTATTCGCTCTTAATGGGCCATTAGGATTGATTTTGAAGATCAATTGACTAAATCAAATAATTTTCACAGATAATAATATAATTGATCTTTCGATGCAGATTGGAAGTCGCTTTCTTTATCAACTTGTATGTTAGATTTTCTTTCCAAATTTCTTTTCGAGTGTTTTAATTTGTTTAGATATAATTTTTTCTCAGTATAATTACAGTGGAAAGGCTGAAGTCAGATGCATTCTCCGTGTATCGAACTTATGACATTCAACTTGTGAACCAACCCTCCAGCCATGGTTGCTCATTGTGCAACTTTATTAAGTATCAAAGTGAACCCGATTCGTACACTGTATGGGAATCGGATCCGTCTCAAAATAATGTTTTGGGTGATTCATCTTATCTCTAATCTTTCTTATTAACTACTAATTTAAACAAAATTTAATTCTTCATTTTAGAAATTGCCAATTGAATGCAACTCGGTCCGATTGAATATCAGCTGCTTGTCTGAATCATTTAAAAAATTGACAACGAAAAACCAAAGCTACAATGGTAGCAATGGGTCGGGTCGGGACTGGTACACCTCTACCTGTACCCGTACTCAAACTCCAAATTGTTCCCCACACTCGTACCCATATCCATCAGGGTGGGTACAGATTTGGGTCTAGTTTTCCCTTCAGGTAACAGGGAAGGTATGGTTTTCCTCACATTAGCTTCTTAAAATTGAAAGTATTTCGGATTAAAATCAAATTGCTATAATTGAAATTTTTTAAGATTAGGTAATTAAATTTTTTGAAATTCCAAGTTTATATACATACACACACATATATATTCATGTTGGTACATGTTATCATGTACTCGACTCATACCCGATCAAATCAGTTCGGGTATGAGTCGCATATGGGTATGGGTGCTTATTGATTTGTATTACCTACTTCATTCGGGTTGGGTGTGCCCCACAGGTCCGACCAAAATCGACATCCCTAAGGCAGACTAAGCCTTTCTTCAAACACATGTTTTGGTGATACAATGTAGTTAGACGCCCGTGTCAATCCGAATGAATCACTTTCGTTAGAGGGTGACTTAGGACATCTTAGTTGATAAGATAACGAGGTACTGAGGTGGTGGTGTTTCAGTACTTGTATTACAAGTTAGTTGTAGTGACCAATTTTTTAATAAAAGAAATTATTCTTTTTTGAGGCGTCAAAAATAAAAAGGTATTGAGTGAAAACACATAAAAACTCTTCGAATTGAAAGGTGAGACCAGAGACCTTTAGGTTTGATTACGGTTCATGATCTCTAGAAACTGGTTTGGAACTGAAACCAAAATTGACTGTTTTAAATCGTTATTAATTATATTTTAAATATTTTTTAAACCTTTTTATCACAAACAAGTTGCTAGCTTTAAGGATAAGGAGTGACAAATTGTTGCCTTAGATGTTTTGAAGCAGTTTGGTTCTAAGTAAATTGGAACCGGACATGTTTCAAGAGAGAAAGGAGGAGGTGCATGTGTGGGTATGTCTTAGGCATCAGCTTCTTCTTGTAACAAAAAGAAAACATTTCGAAGAACAATCGAAAACAAAACTAAGCTTCTTTTACACTAAATGGGTTGATTACCAGTAAATTTCAGTCATTATTGTGCTTGGGTAACGAGTTGATTCAGAAACCGGTTCTCAAAACGTCGGTCCGAATAAACCAGCATTAATCCCATTTGGATCTAACAGTTTGAATCAGGTCGGGCCAGATGAAATTACCCAACACGACTGGGCCGAATGGTGGCACCCACGTCATCTCCCCTTAGGCACGTGATGGGGGCGTTGTATCACGTGATGCAGCACCAGAGAGCGGGGGGGGGGGGCGTTTTTTACCATTCCCGATTTGGTTGTGGTGGGCTAGGTTGGAGGTCTAATTACTTAGATGCGTGAAATGACTAAAGAGCCCTCATGGTTGGTTGTCGGCAGGAGGGAATCAGATGGGCAAAATGGTAGGAAACAGTGGTGTGGTCAACGGGTTTGGTGGAGCGGTTTGGTCTAACAGACTTCTGTGTTTGTAGTGACGCCGCGTGGGATGGTTTCGGTTTGACTCCTCGCCGGAGGTTGAGAATCTGAAAGGAAGCTGGATCTGGTATTTTGCGTTTTGAACTGGGTACGGGTCTAACCAAAGTAGCACCCAAACTACACGCATCAAAATCCGAAAAGGATCTCCTCGTCTGGCTCAACTCAGCTCGCGAATGAGTCTGACAAATGAACCAAGGTGCTCATGGTTTGGCTGGGTTCAGTTCGTAATGAGGCTGTTGATATGTATTTCGTCATCAAAATTAAGCCGACACGAGGCGACTCCGTAAACTTCACAATATGAGCACACACATCAATAGTTCACCTGGCTAGGGGTCAAGTCACAAATCAAAGTTCGTGAGATCGATGCTGCAGGTGTGCATTGGCTTTGGAGAGAGAGAGAGAGAGAGAGAGAGAGAGAGAGAGAGAGAGAGAGAGAGAGAGAGAGAGAGATTGTATTAACAATATTGTTACAACAAATTAAGGAATTTTACATGTATATGCCATTATTAAATTATTAAACAAGTAGCCAAGAGAGATCAACATAATACATATTATGATGAACCTCTATTCGGAGGGTGGAGAGAGAGAGAGAGAGAGAGAGAGAGAGAGAGATTGAAATTGAATTAACAATATTGTTTACAAAAGATTAAAGAATTTCACATATATATACCATTATTTTCAAAATTATTAAACAACTATCCAAGGGACACCATCATAATATATACAGTTTGCCTTAGCAATCTATAAAACCCAGAACGGCACTCAATTCTCCTAATTAACATTAAACGTCTGAATCACAGTTGGAAACACTTCGACTCCCGGAGTAAGCAGAGGCAGCAGCGGATTCGGTGGCGTAGCGTCGTAACTGTGGCACGGATACATCGAGCCTGAGTTCAGCAGACCCGTCATCATAACAGTTTGCAGCATTCAGGAGAAGAGGCCGGCGTTGGCTGCTGCCGGAGTTGTGAGAGAGGAGCCTCTGATAGTTGGCGCCACTCCGGCTGTTCTTGATCGCCCTGAACAGAAGAGGAATAAGGCCCTCCATGGCTTCTTGATGAAATGATTAGGGTGGACGTTCGTGCTTCAGGTTGCGTTTGCGTTTGTTTGTGACGTATTGAGCATTAGCATGGGTTGCAAAAGAGTCGTTTTATAATCAAAGATACGCGAACAAGATATATATAGAGAGAGAATATTTAGCATTTGCAAGCAACATTCTCTCTATATATAGAGAGAGGAGTACTGCTGCAGATATTTGTGTACTTTACATTCAATGCAAAGTGCTTTATCGTATCAATGGTAAATCTCAAAATTGAACAATAGAAATGTTTATGCAAAATTATGTACCAAAAGATATTCTATATTTAGCATTATTACCTTTACGTATATGTGTGTGCATATGTAGGTATGTATTTACTTTTGTGATAGTGTGTGCATGTGCCCATGTAGCATTTGCATGCAACAAACATATTTTCTCTCTCTCTCTCTCTATATATATATATATATGTGTGTGTGTGTGTGTGTGTGCGTGTACGAAAAAGGAAGTCCTTCTTTATCCTGAGGCTTGCATTCGACAAAGATCTATTGAAGCAAGCGTGTTGAATTTTACTTGTATGCATGTGGTTATCTACAAGTACTAATAAAATCCTCATACACTGAAATGGACATCAAGAAATCAACACACTAGAATGCTCAATTTCCATCCGACCTGATGTGGATCTGGATCTCTATCACTTATTAGTCTTGTCAATTAATACATTTTGCATACATAGCATCAGGGCCTAGTAAAAATGATCTGCATACTCAAATCAAACCTACTATCTGAGTATCATATAAATATGTACCCAATTGAATGAGAAGTTTATATGAATTGCAATATAAGAAAGTGAAAATAGATCTGAATTCAATCTTATGTTTTGCTCACAAACTTGAAGCACTAAAAGTTTCAAAATAAGGTTAACCAAGTTAAAGCCTGTTGAGTATCTTTTCTGCATGTACATACATACATACATACATATACACACACATTTATTTATGTGTATATGTGTGTGGAAAATTCTATATGCTTGACATGTTATATAATTATCATATTCTTAAAAATCTCATCTATGAACCATCTTAAGGGATGAATGATTGAGTTTAAAATAAATCAGAAAAAATATAAATTATACGTACTTTTTACTTTTTGAATTTAACCATCCATCTCTTAAGATGTTTGGTTTGAAATTTTTAAGCATGAGAGAGCCAACATGACCTATTTTCCCGTGTCACTTTGTGCTGACGAAGAGGGTTGTTTTCTTCTCAAGTTCTTACTGTTTAGATTTGTTATTGCAAATTTGAGGTTTGATGCTGCAAACTTGATGAAATTAAAGCTGTACCTTCATAATCACCTCTCTCTCTCTCTCTCTCTCTCTCTCTCTCTCTCTCTCTCTCTCTCTCTCTCTTCTTTGATATTTGGTTGTTCAGGTAGAAAATTGACTGGTTTTTCTGTTCATGCTTGCAGTCAATTAAAAAATTGACTTGAATTCTTGGTCAAACCTGAAGACATGAGCCCGTGTTTCACGGCCAGGTGCATCCTCGAGAGTATGTTCAGCGGAGGAGACATCCCACCCTGGAACTTCTAGATCATTGAGAGAGGAAACGCACAGGTAAACGTTTGCATTTCGGGTCAATTTCCGACCATGTCATTCTGTTCGTGTCAAAACTGGTCAAGCTGAACACCAACAGAATTTTTTTCGTGTCACTTTTAGTTGACACAGGTACAGAGTTTATGGGTCATGCCTATGTTAGGTTTTGTGTTCCCTAAAATTACTTATAATAGGGGCATGTCCATGTCATGTCGTTTCATGTTTATGTCAACAAAAGATCAACCCAAACATGACCCATTTTATATGTTACTCATGTTATAGTGGCTTTTCAAGTAATGTCCGAGACTTCAAGCGATTTCATGCTGTTCGCTTTGCGTCTTCGTGTTCGTGTTAAAAGCAGGTCAACCCAAACACCGGGTGATATTTTTCTGTTGCTTGTGTAAAAATAGCGCAGGCTTTTCAAGTCAAGCTCGTGTCAGGTTCTCACGTCGTGTCTGAAATTGCCACCCCTATCTATAGCATCCTGCAATACGGCCATAGCTTGTGCCATCACAAAAAGCTCCTTGGCATTTCATTCTCTAATCAGCCATGGGATGAGGAAGTAGAGGAGCAAAAATTCGTGTCATTGACATCAAACATAATAATTCGAAACTGAAGAATTTGGTATCTGAAAACTAGAAAAGATTCGTGATTGAATTGGTGAAGTTGGAAGATCTGCAGTCTTCCATGCCAAAATAAACAAAGGCATTCTCTGAATTCAAGTCTACAAAGTATGAACATACAATAGACGTTTTGTACTGAGTTTTCAAAATATCTCGAATGGCAGCAAAACATCGGTGGTGCCTGGAATTGTTTCTTCATCCTTCTTTCTGTCTTGGTTTCTAGACTCTCAAACTGGAATCATCTTGATTATAGCTGCAACTGGCATCCCAAGGAATCCAAAAGTGATGCAAAGAATCCACTGGGACCAAGTAAGTGGAATGGTGTTTGCAAAAGTACCAAGGTACTCAACAATTATAACTTGGAAAATGGCTGTGCATGATAGGACAGCCAGGAATACATAATTCTTCAGTATTCCCTTGAGTACATCTATCTTTTCCATCTCCCTAGAGTTTATTTCATTGAAAACCTGCACAATGAAAAGCAGCTGGGGTCAACTTAAACGAGCTTATAAATCCAACCAAAACCAAAAACAAGCCTTTCCCCACATGAAGTGACGTCGGCTACATGGATTCCTGGTCACCATTGAGCTCGTACTTGCCTCACATTCTCATTCTCAAAAAAAGAAGGAAGATCATGTTTTACAGTTTCCTTCTAACAAGAGGTCTTCCTCCTCATGTTCATTGTCCAGTAAATATACTTCCAACCCACTATCCAGAACTTTGAAATAACATAATTCACTTCCTACTAACTTCGCCTATGATGACGATCCCACCCTTCATTAGCCGGTTCTAAGCTCAGACAAGGAAGATGGTTGCCTTAGGTAGCTGACAGCTAACATAAAAGACAGATGGATCATCTAACTGGATCCTGGGAAAGCCGCAAGTATTTGGAAGGAAACAGTGAAACATGATCTTTCTTTCAAGTTAAATGCTACTATAACACAAGGATAGAGCATTAAAACCAGGAACTTAAGTAGCTGAGCCCTCATACTGTGGGTAAGGTTGCTTGGTTTTGGTCTGGTTTGATTAGTTCCTGACTTTCTACTACAAGCAGTAGATAGATCTCAATGCAAAAGTTTTGGGTCTGAAATCACCTGGCAGAAGACGAAAGAATTGAAGATCAGTGTGTTCAACGTAAGCTCAGCATCTGGGCCATCAAGGTGAAAAATTTTCCTCCCGTGTGTCTGGAGATACCAGATTATAATGAATTGATAGATAGCCTGTCCCAGAATATTTCTCCACATTATATTGCTTATGAAATTTCCTTTCCTTCCAACAGGTGTCCTTTTCATCAACTCATCATTTGGAGGTTCGGTGGCTAATGCAAGTGCTCCAAGAGTATCCATGATCATGTTAACCCACAAAAGCTGAACGGCGGTGAGGGGAGCATCACCTGAATATGCAACAAGAAGTTGGTGCTAGATTTTATGGGAATGGCATTGATTTAGAAGGAAATCTTTCAAAAAGGAGGAGGAAATCTCCCAAGCGGACATGTTTGGCCATACCTGTTAGGCAAGCAGATGAAAAGTTTACGACAAGGGCAACGACGTTAACTGTCAGCTGGAACTGGACGAATTTTTGGATATTAATATATACAGATCGCCCCCACTTAGCAACAGTGACTATTGTGGAGAAGTTGTCATCCAGTATAATAATATCTGCACTCTCTTTTGCAACCTGTACCGTAGTAACAATAACATCAATAAGCAACAGAGGCAAAAGTCTGTAATAGCAAACGGAAGTCTGGCATCCACCTACTTATCCAGAGTAGTAAAATAGGAAGAGCTTGCAAACTAGTGGCTTAGTAAGAACAAAGAAGAGAAACAACCAAGCATTCTTCTAACAATCAGACTAAGCAGGAAATGTCAATGTTTCAATGAACAGGCACACAAATTTCACATAATAACTCGTGATCATTTGTTCCATCACCAGTTACAGCTACAACTTCCCAAACGTGGTACGCAGGTGTTTCACCAGTGTATGCTTGTCCAAAGGTGAGGATCTAGCCATAACCTACAAGAAATTAAACAGTGTTACTGAAAGGATCAACCATAAATCATGTGCATGATCGAGTATTGAAGCATTCAAATATGTTGTGCATATAGAAACTATGAAGCACCTGAATTTTGGGAATCAGTTCAAACAATTCCTCCTGACTCTTCTCTCTAAAGTCTGGACCTTCAATGGCTATGCCATCATCTGTTAAAATGCCACATTCCCTGGCTATAGCCTTTGCAGTATGAATATTGTCACCTGTAACCATCCTTACTGTTATTCCAGCAGAACGACATACTGCAACAGATTCCTTAACACCAGGACGTACAGGATCTTTGATACCCACAACTCCTATACAAGTATATCCAGAAACAGGAATGGGGTCTTCAGCAGAGAACCCATTTTCCACTTCCATATAGGCAAGGCATAGAGTTCTAAGTGCCTCACTAGCAAACTGGTTTATTGTATCTTAAGATGGTTACTTGATTCTTCATCAAGGGGAGACAACCTCACCATTTGAGTCTAAGCACCTTGTCACAAGCAGAGCTAGAATTATTTCAGAAGCACCTTTACAGTGTGCTCTTAAACCTCCATCTGGGAGCTCCACCACCACACCCATTTTTTTCTTGGTAGAGTTGAATGGCTCAACTTTAACAGTTTACATGCTTGTTGCTCTCCTTGAAAATCACCACCAAGTGACAAGCCAAATTCCAACAAAGCAGATTCAGTTGGTGTCCCCAAAATCTCATGTTTCCATGTTTTGTTAACCACAACCTCTCCTCCTGTGTTATTAAATATTGATTGTAAGTAGCAATTTCACAGCAGAATCTGGGAGTTCAGAGCTCAAATCTTGAGAGCCTTAGTGCTCACTTCCTTGCTATTCATACAAATGCATGTTTTCACAACAGTCATGTGGTTGGTTGTTAGTGTCCCAGTCTTGTCACTACATATAGTTGTGGCTGATCCCATGGTCTCACAAGCTGCCAAATGTCTGACAAGGGCTTTGTCATTCATCATCTTCTTCATGGCAAAGGCAAGGCTCAGTGTCACTGCCAATGGCAGCCCCTCTGGAACAGCAACAACAACGATGGTAACTGCAACTGCAAAGAATTCCAACATCTCCAATGCATCATCCCCAGTCCAGTTCCATAATCTTCCTTGTTGGAGTTTATGGCTCATGAGTCCTTGGACCAGAACTGCAAAAGTAATCACAGCAAAAGTAGGCCTATCTTCCCAATAATGGTTGCCACTCCATTCAATTTCACCTGCAATGGTGTTTCATCATCCCCTCCTTCACTGAGTGTTGCCATCAGTTTACCCCATTGGGTCCTCATGCCAACGTTCGTCACCAACATCTTGCAGGAACCGTCTTGGACCTTAGTTCCAGACAGAAGAAAAGGATATTCAGAATTCACCATCACTGGCTCACTCTCTCCTGTTAAGCTTGACTCATCAATCAACACAGAAAATCCTGAAACAAATAGTCCATCAGCAGGGACTTGGTCACCAATGGCAAGATGCACAATATCACCAGGAAGCAAGTCATATATTGACAGTTTTTGCCTATAACCATTTCTTGTGACCTGAATGGAGATCTTCTTTTTCTCGAGTTGTTTGCAATACCCCAACTCCACCATGAATTTTCAACTTCTTCACATCATGTCCTTCAACAATTGATCCCAACTCATCAGCACAAATTTCAAAACCTGCAGCTCTAACTTTCTCAGGTACAGTGTACTCACTAGCCAAATTTAGACCTGGAGGAGTGAAGATTTTCTTATGATGTAAAAGTTAAACCTTTACAACAATTTTAAAATGCAAGTAGGTTGACTTTCTTACCATGGATAAACTGAAGTGCAGTATAACATGTTGAAGCTTCAAAAAGAAATAATGATAGAAGTGAGAAACTTCTTTACAAAGGGTGGGATTGTTTACTGAGAAAAGGATATAACCAGAATTACCTACAAGATTAACAAATTCAGATTGGGCTTCATTTGTTGGTTGGTCCAATGAGAGGTGACAGCCTTAGAGACATCCAAAGTTGAAGCATATGCATCTTTCTAATGGTATCTTCTCTCTTTACATATTTATATGAAATTAATTTATGAATTAGCACCAAAAACGTTTTAAACATAATACATTTTTATTTCACTTTTGAAAGAATTTATATTAGTATAACAAATTGCACAAGATCATTATCAAGTTCTTTCTACAAGTTACACCATGACTGAGGCATAACTCAAACAAGAAGGCTTTCCATATTTAGTAGAGGCATAATTCCCATGGTTTGGACACGTAGAAAGACGATCATACAACCAAAGGAGTGAAAATGTTAAAAGAGGAGGAGAAAGACCATGAAATTGTTAGAAGGAAACAATAAAGAATGATGTAGCTTATGTTGAGTTAATTGGCATGTGATTGAGCTCTATGGAAACAAAAAATCCATGTAGCTGACCCCATCTAGTATGGGAGAAAGGCTTAGTTGTAGTTGTTGAATCCCCAGTTCAATTCTTCACATGCTTTTATGGAAACAGCTTACTCTTTATCTTTCTCTTTGACTGATAAGCCTGACAACAACTCTACAGCAAAGTTCACAAACATTTTGTCACAATCATGACTAGCATTTTGGACAATGTTTGTGTGAATGAGGCCTAAATAATTTGAAACACAGCAAATGATTATGAATTCCACCTGGGACAGCTCCGGCAATACTCAATACGTTAGCAGCAAAGGGACTACTTTACGAGGTCTGCTTATAACTACTCTTTCGTGTGGCATCATATCTTGCGCGACTCTCAAAGCGTGAGGAAACACAGTATCATGGCAGGACCGTTGTTTTGAACCAATGATCAGCGAAAGGCTAATTAACCAGCCTTTGTTGAATGTGAAGGACACTCGATAAAGGGTCAAATCTGAACAGCGCATGGAATTTTGATGCGAAAAGTACAAAGGTTTGTCTCATAGAGATGGATATAGATGGGAAGCTGATTATTTGAATAAATGAGCTGAAGATTGGATGATGGTTCTCAGCCATTCGCTCAGAAGAACACTGGCATCCATTACCGCAATTTTCCCTTCTATAAGGAAAATCCGTTCTGATTTCCGGCCATATCCACCTACCAACGAGAAAAACTAGGCCTTGTAATGGGAATCAATTTGAGACGTAAGAGTTTAAACGACAAACTCTACTTGCTAAGACGTTGCCATTATGGAAATGATTACCCTCTTCCGCAGCTGATTTGTTCATCTTATCAGAGTTGTGAGCTCATTTTACGTTCTGGATGGGTTAACAACAGTATCCAGAAATCAAAGAGTAGGAAATTATCCAAAATTCAGGATCCTGGGGGAGAAAGTATCTTGATTTTCAGGAGAAAAGAAGAAAAGAGACACCAAATGTATGAACCCGTAATGCAACACTTGATGCCATTTCATCTCATTGACACCAAAATGGGCTCCATGAACACAATAGTAATCAAGACAACCAAGTAAGGAAACAAAAACAAGTGATTCTTTCAAAGGCCCATCAAGGTCAGATCCTGGTAGTTCCACCAAAAGCGAAGAACTTGTGAACCATTTTCTTCCGACTAGGTACACCTATGAGGCCAGCACCCACAGCGTTAGCTCACCTGGCAAGGGAGTTCTACTCACAAGTTGAAAGTCGTGAATTCCATGCTCGCGGCGTGCATATCTGGCTTTTGAAGATCATGGTATTGGTAGTTCCAGCACAAATCAGAGAAATTGGGAACGCCCACCAATTTCTCGGACCAGCAACAATCCAAACAGGTAAACATCACACACACACACAGAGGGAGGGACATACATGATTGGTTCTCCGCATTGCCTCCGCTTCCGATCTCTTGGAGAGGTTCGCCGTGAATCGAAACCTCCGTTTCGGGTTCTTGACGACCCCACACACCCTTCTCCATCGTCTCAAAGCCTCTTCCGAAGAGTTCTTCGATCTCACACCACCAAAGTTCTTGTTCAGATAGCTCTCCATTTTCCCCGGCACCAGATTCAAGCCAGTAACTCAAAACAGACTTTTAAATCATAACCATTGTTCCTTCCAAGAGGAGAAAACACCTCAAAACGCGTGCTTTTCAACACCAAGATGGCAAGAACACGCTTGGAAGCTACCACGAAGGATCTATGAAAGTAGCAAAAGGATTCATTCAATTTTCAAAATGGCCGTCGTCATATTTGATCTAAAGATGGTTTAAATGAGATCTAAAAGAGGAATTCCGTAGGACACAGATTTTCGAGCATAACAAACAAAACAAAGGGTCAGAGAGAGAGAGAGAGCTGCGTGAATGAAGAAGGGAAACTACCAACGATCAGAGAGACGCCAAAATGTAACCATGGGGGAAGTCCACAGATGATCAAGGAGGAAATGGGGGATGCCCTTCTTCAAAGGGAGCACCAGGTCAGCTGATAGCCTCAGACCAAATCAGTAGGTTCTCCTTGAAAGCCTGTACCTTTCACACTAGACCTTGAGTCTTCCAGATTTGACCACAACCAGGTTTGGTCAAGAGCTGCTCGGAGGCAGCTTCGATTCGGCTAGTCTCGAGCTTGTTCAAGCTCGGTTTGTGACCTTGACTGAGCTAAACATGAACAGCTAGAGGTAGACTCGATTCGGCTAGTTTCGAGCTTGTTCGTGTTCGGTTTGTGACCTCGACCGAGCTAAACATGAACAGCTTGTGTTCATTTTGGCTCGGCGGCTCCGTTCATGAAGCTCGCCAAAAGGATGAGTTGTTGGTCAAATGTTTATGTGTAAAGTTGTACAAAACTACAAACCTTGTTAGTAATGCATTATTGATTTGAGTGGGTCATTCAAACCTAAGACCTGAAAGTGGATTAGAATACGTGAAACAGAACATAGACTAGAGGGGGGTTGGTTTGGTTTGAGTTTCAAGTTTTGGTAGAACCAAAACTAACAACAACAACAGATAAGCCTTTTCTTGTAATAGATGGGATCAACTATGAATTTTTTGTTTCCGTAGAACTCTACCATGTGTCATGTTAACAGTTAACTCAATATAAGCTAGATAATTCTTTATTGGTTCATTCCAACACTTTTGTAATATTTTTTTAACATTATGACCATCTAATTTCTCATACTTTTTCATCTTAGCTTTCTTTCAACGTCTTTTTATACATGCAAATCATCTTAAACTATTTTTTCTCATTTTAGCATCTATTGATATCACTCTTAATTTGTTTTTAACATCTACTGGTAAATCTTTTGTACATGTTGATCAGTAACTGTCTAATACTTATACTTATATAATATAACGGGTCTAATTAATAGAACTAGAACGGATTAAAATTGCTTATCTCAATTTACCCTAAACTGGCTTGACCTAAGGGTGGTCAACACAAAATGTGTGAAAAAACACAGTATCCATTAAGATTATGTAAACTTTAATGTAAAAAAAAGATTAATTTGGCGTGTCGTTGGACTCCTTTTGGGATGCCGGTGTGATTTCCTCATATTAGATCTGATAGGGTTCAGATCCAAAGATCTGGACCTGGGTCTTTCTGGATCAGCACAGAATTCGATCCGATCAACACTTCTCCTCACCCGGGGATCCATGATTGCACGTCGTTCAAAGCGCTGGAGATACATCTGATTCCAAATTATTTTCTATTAAAAAAATATTCTTCAGCCTCCAAATCATTGGCAATTAAAATATTAAATATCTTTGAGTTCCGATCTCGAGTAAGATAGTAAAAGAAAATATTAATATATCTTCACGGCCGGTACTTTTCTAAAAATATCTTTCTGTAAGGACTTTTCCGGATACTGTTTTCCAGAAAGCAACAAAATCAAAGTCGCGTATTCTCGTTTATAAAATTAATTGCGTGTTGAAGATCATGACGTGCTATCTATTTTACTTGCCAATAACAGTTTAGGTAAATGGTTATAATAAAATATAAGCAATTTACGTACAAAAAAGAAATCAAGAAATTTAAGAAACTGCCTACTAATAAGTTATTTCTGGAAACAACCTCAATGCTCGAGTCATTACATCTTACAACTTCATATAAAAACTCTTCAAGAAAATTATCACAAACGTGAAGTAGCACTTTCAGTCATGTGATGTACAACAACTCATTCTAAAAAGAAAAAGCCTTAAGCAGCAACTTAAATTGAACAACTTGCACACTAATCTTAAATCTGTGTAACTTCTTTGTTACCAAATAATCATTAATTGGTATTTTTTCTCAAATCGCAAGCGGATTAGGGAGACCCCAACAAATTATGTTACTATATTTTAAAAAATCCACAAACTATAAAGATTAAAGGGAACCCGTTTGGTAGATGATCCATGCGAGATTTCTCCGTTAGTTAGGCCAAATAAAGGATTATACAGTTGGAGTTATAGTTAATTGATGTAGCAAGTTAGTGCTTGGGTTACAAAACTTGGAATTGATGTAATAACTGAAAGATTGAGTGGCATCTAGTAAAATGCTTATATTTTATTACAAAGTTACAATTGTATTTACAATAATCATCCACAACGTGGATCAAAAGGATTGTAATCAATATAGTCTGAATCACAATCACAATCACCGTCAACTTCTCCTCTCTCTTCCTCTTCCACAATTGTATTCATCCATCCACCACTTTCATCTTCATTATCATCTCCATCTCCAATTTCTACTTTCACTTGTATTACACTCCATTTTTATCTTCTAAATTGATGAGAAGTTCCTCCTCTTCAACCTGATCATCAAGAATATTAATATTTTTGTAACTCAACGAATCATATAACACATTTCTTGCAGTTCTTGCATATTTTTGCATTTGTCTGTAAAGAAAGAATATCCACATTATCAAGAATATCAAATACAATATACTTATCAATCATTCATTATTAATAAGAAAGAACTAGGAAGCAACAATATATATTTTTAAAATTGTTATATTTGCCTTAACTTCATGTTATATCAAATGTATATCAAATCATGCAATTGAACATGCTCCATTCTGTTTTTCTTTTTCATTTGAATGCATTCGAAAAAACTCCAATTTCTCTCGTCACTTGAACTATTTGTTTGGCTCAATATATGTTGAGTAAACCTGCAAAAGTTTGGTACATCTACACAAAAGTGAGTTCACTATTCATCTAAAATAAAACACGATAGTGATTAATAAAAAACACTAAAAGTCAATCAATTGATAACTTAAATGAATATCAGTAAAAACATATAATACCTAGTCACATTTGGGAGCGGAGTTGGATTGCAATTGGCCTTCTAAAATGATCAATACTCTGTATATACTTGCTTAACTCTAAATATATATTGCAACGAGTAGATGAATATTGTACAAGGTAACTGTATTCAGTATATCCTTTTTTACTTCTTCATACTCTATAAAGTTGGGATAAAATTGAATACAAGGGTTAAGAAAATAGGCAAAAGTATGTAAATCATGATTCATTTTACGGTTCTAACGTATATCAATTATTTTCTAAATCTTTTTTTTAAAATAATCACTTATGTTTAAGGTTTGATTGTATTTTCAATTTGGCCTTATCTATAACATCATATATATAAAGCATAGTAAGCCTACCTTCATTGTCAACCATCCTTGTTATAATAACTAAATGTACAATTATCCTAAAAAATTTGTTACAACTTTATCAAAAATCATCATTGAAAACAACACCTACTACATCAATCTCCTCTCTTTCTATATCAACTAATGGAGCCCCATTCATCAGATGCAAATATTTTTTTTAATTTATTTTTATGTATGATAAGACTTTGCAAAGTAATGACATTCGTAAGAAATCTTATCAATGAAGGCCTAATCAATTCTCTTATATTTGTATGGATTTATATCAAATACAATACAAAAGAATGATTATAAATAAACTTTGTTATATTTCTACATACTTCGATAGTCTTACTTCATCCATTGCACTCAAATCTTCAAGCATTAAGTCTATACAATATACAACACATGGAGTCCATACTAAGAATGTATAGTTCGCCTCAAACATTTTATCAGTTGCTCTAAAATTATAGCATTATCAGTAACAAATTAAAAGTGTTAGAAAGAATGAATAAAGAATGATCTAGCTTATTGTGAGCTAACTGCTAACATAACACATGATAGGGCTATGTGGAAACAAGGAATCTATGTAGCCGACCCCGTCTACTATGGGAAAAGGCTTAGTTGTTGTTGTTGTATCAGTAATAAATTAAACTTTTAAAACACCTACAACCTCAACAACTTTATCAAAAATATGAATTAAATTATTTATAATTTTATTAATATGAGACAAGTCATATGATTTCAAAAACAATATCCCCTTAGGAAAATAAACCAAGAAGTTCACCAAAAACCTAAGCTAATCATTTGTCCAACCATCAGCCATAATAAAAATATCTCGAGTCCTTCCACGACTCCCTAAATTTACAACTCCATGTATTAATATTATAAATCTATTTTTGAATTAATGTATCCCTCAAAACATAATAAGTAGGGACTCTATAACCTGATCTCACAGTGGTAATAGCATATGTCATACTTTGAAAGGAAGTACTGAAAGGGAGATAATTTTTATAAAAAATCCTGTACACTTCAAATCTACTTTCTCAATTATTTTATTTGAAGTCATAGATGATCTAATGTCTAACTGAGTTCCAAGAGTCATACGTGGGAAAAAAAATGAAGGCATCATACTACCTCTGGCTCTTGCTCTCTTCTAGTATCTCTCGTATGCATCGGGCGAGTAAGAACTCTTACAGTAGAACAAAAGTTAACTCCACTGCTAATATCACTATAACGTAGACTCTTTCCCTTTTCTCACCTTCTTCTCTTCTCTTCAACTATCTCTTCTTACATCTCAACTACACAATTAAATTCATCACTATACATCCCTTAAGAAGTATCTTCAAATGGTTGAGATATATCTTAACCACTTATTTCTGCCTTCTCTCCCACCCTTAATTTCTTTCTCTTCTTTGAAGCATCTAATACCTACTCAATCTCGTACTTCACTTCTTCGAGAACTCAAAGACAAGTACTAGCATCATTCTTAGTTCTCAAAAAATGATATTTTATACAAGAAATATCATCATACTTTACTGCATTGCAAAATATGCACTTGTTAACAAGTCTATTACTTTTGTACACCTGGGTGTAATATTTACATGCCAGATCAACCCTATCGAAAGTCATTAGGATGAGAAAGGATAATAAAAAAAAAAAAAAAATTTAAAGGTAAAGAATTATGAAATCTGTAAAAACCCTAAATTTTTCAAGTAAAAAATTGGGTATAATGCAAAAGGAAAGGGGTATACCACGGATTTAACAAAAGCCCTAAAGATAGAAAATTGAATTTGGTAAAAAACTTGAGAATCTTATAAATAAACTATGAAATAAAAAAGAACAATGATGAAAAAAGGATTTGGAAGCAACATAATATCGTAAAAAAAGGTTTGGGAAGAAGCATAAGTGATTTCCACAACTTTATATTCTCGTAATTTATACCTAAAAAACTATCGTCAACCTCTATGATACAGGTTGTATTGTCAACCTCCACTCTCTCTTTATATATATATATATATATATATATATATATATATATATATATATATATATAGAGAGAGAGAGAGAGAGAGAGAGAGAGAGAGACTATGCCAACAAAGCAGTAAAGATGTCTATCATATGTCAAATGAGGAACGACGTAGGATCTTAGCCGTCAGTGTATCACTTCTCCTACCTCTTATTGAATCACTGACACCTCCTGTTCAGTCTCATTGACATATGGTTCTACTCTCAAATAATAGCACTGTTGAATGAATAAACTAGAGCTCATACGTACCCAATTGGTTCCTAGATGATCCGGTGTATCGATTGTGAGTGTAGCCTCTTGCAGAGCTTCAGCAACTAGAAATGGATTTCGCGTAGAAATAGCCGTTTCCCTCAACGTCTACAAGAGAAGGCAGAAAACGCATCTGTAAATAACAATAAGATCAAACTGCAAGGACTGAACCAAGAGCTTTAGCTCATCGGCAAGGCACTGGTGGGGAGTTCGACTCCCAGAGAGTGCATTGTGTTAGGCTTTGGCTTCCTCTTATACCCAAAAATTGAACGGAAAACCCAAAAAATTCGAGTCCCACCGGCAAGGCACTGGTGGGGAGTTCAAGGTGTTGAGTTCGATACCTAGGACAGTGGTCAATTTACATTAAACGGAAAACCCAAAAATTTCAAAATTCTATAGTAGTTCGCCTCACTCAAAACCATTCAAGAAGCTTTTCACCCGTCCTAAAATAGTTTCTGGATCCATCACTGGCCAACTGGCTTGTCAATAAATGAAATAATAAATAAGATTAACTAAATGAACTTACGTGAAGAACACCGCAATCGACTTGCAGAAACTTGACGTGAGACAGATCACGAAGCATGCCGGCTCCTAATCGAGCATCTCCATCCAGATTTAAATCGAATGTAGCGAAGTCTGCAGCAAATTGGGCCGGAAATTGGCTGTCTTAGAATGTAATTTGGTCATCAACATCCAGAAATGGATGTCGTTTATGAAACTAGATCGTGGCAGTGGACAGAGAAGGTGCATTCAACAGCATGAACCTTTGTCTGGGTCCATGGTACCTCAGGGAACCGAGGTTCGGGGCATTGATTCTAAACTTCGAGCATCCGGCTACGTCCAAGGACGTGAGTTTAAGAGCGTCGATGCTCACCTTCATACCGTCACGGCCGCAGTACAACAGACTCAAGTGCTCGAGTTGTAGAGTTGCTCTTCCTCTGCATCAGAGAGTGGCTCAAGATCAAGCCGAGTACAAGCTAGTTGCTAAAAGTGACTCAAAGATTTGGAATCAAATCATAAGACTGAACATTTTGGAGTCCAAAAGGTATATATATATATACATATATGGCTTAATTGGTGCTCAATCCTCGTCAAACATAATCTTCACCGTAGAGGAGGTCTAATGATGTATTGGATTGAGTATAAACATATAAACGACTTCAAAGTTAAGAATATGTGCCTTGCCGACCTTCCTTTGCAATATGGGTAATTCGCCATCTGCGTCAACGTCGATCGGACACTCTTCTAGGTGCAGGTTTTCGAGGCAAACTCCAGTAGCATCTCGATGAGGTTGGCTGTGCAACTGATGTTTCTGAAAGAGAGTCTTTTGACGGAACGGAAGGTGTGGTAGGAAGGCTCGATCGTTAGGTCAGCTCTAAGCAAGGCCAACAGGTCGAGGTCCAGCTCTTCGAGGAGCTCTTTGTTGCCGGACTTGGGTACGACCTTCTTGAGCCATTCGTTGACCTTGCACAGATCGTCATGGCAGGTGGGAGAGAAGGCGAGGCGAAAGGCTCGAATCGGACCACGGTGATGATCAAGGGAGCGATCAACCACACCCATGAACCGCTCTTTCTCGTCTTTCGGCATTCCCGTTATGGGGAGGAAGGTGAAGTTGCTCCAGTCGAATTCCAGGCGGTCGCTTTCCTTCCATAGTCCTTCAAGAAATTCTCTATTATTAAAGATCAATATCTTAACAAAATATGTATTAAAACGAAAAGAAAACCTAAACAAACAAAGCAAAACAACTTAAACACATCATGTGAAAGCTCCTCCATAACCAAAACATCATTTCTCTCTCTCTCACTCTCAATATATATATATATATATATATATATATATATATATATATATATATATATATATATATATATATATATACTCATGAAGATCAATTGCCATGAACTAGAGAGATGAAATATTACGATGAAGATAATTGCTGTTACCTGATCTTTGACGTGCAGTTCCTTTAGCCGATACACGGCTCGAAGGACACCTCCTTGATCTAGAATACAAGGAGGAGGGAGAGAAAAACTATTCTTCTTAGATCTCTAAATTTCTGGATGATCACATTGCCTACAGGACCTCTATTTATAGGAGAGGGCTGGGCTTATGAGTCTTGAGGTTTGGGGTGAAGGTCTTAAATGGGACTAATTGAGTCAAATCAAGCGTCAAATGGGCATGGCCTAGGGTTGAGTTGGATCAGCTAGGCGAGCTTGCCAGGTTTCCAAATGTAGTGAAATTATTTACTTATATAAATTCTATAAAATGTATATAATATATAAAATTACATTTACTTGAGTAAATACATGCAAGGCTGGAACGATCTTTCCAAATGTGGATTCGGTTGGATCTTCTAATTTTTCATAAGAAGCCTGATTAAAAACCTAGAATTTTAATTCTGTACGAAAGCTAACTCAGAATTCCAGAATTTTCCTTTTACAGGAAAGCTGATAAAAGGAAATATTTAAAATCCCAAAAGTTAGTTTAATCGGCCAGCCAGCTGACACTTTATATACGATAAAAGAAACCTTCCTTTATATTTTCATTAATATAAAACCCTTTTCCAACTACAAATATAAAACCTAATGTACATGTCTATATATATATATATATATGAAACTTAAATGCATGTAAATATATATATATATATATATATATATATAATAATAATAATAATAAGAATGTGAACATATATAACCACTGGTATATGTTAGTACCCTTAAGTACTAGAAAATCTAAACAAATTTCAACCATCTATCTTTGGTGATTGATGGCTTACGTTACCAAGCCTTTGGTATTGAAATTACAATTCTAGGTTCACATGAGACTAGAAACTATGGTAAAAATCATTGAAGGTTCCCTGTTTAATTTATACTTTGAACATACACTCATAACTATGGTTTTGTGTTTGATTTTACTCTTATACAAGATACTTGAGTAACAATTTTATACAATTAATTTGACGTTTGCTAAATATCATTCATATACATATCAACTGACCAACTAGTTCAATCAAAACTATAGACAACAATCAGAAATATACGAAAAAAGCATATGAAAACATTTTTTAATTCATTAAACTGTTCATTCTCTTATATGTTTACAACAATAATCATATACGAAGAAAAAGGGAACTCCAATCATTTCATCGAATAAGTAATCTGCTTGTTGGTAAAAAAATCGAGCCCACACCCTGTGATTGTGATTCTTGGAGGTGATAAGAATCTCATTTGTTGTCACGCCACGCCAATAAAGGGATTTTCTTCGTCTCCATGTTCTGTAACTTCTAGAAAAAAGGATGATGAAGAAGAAGGAAGTCATTACCGCAAACGGTAAAGAAAAGTGGCGGACAAGAGTTGTTGTAAGTGAAGAACCCTTTGGTTGTGTCCAACTTTCAAAGAGATTGGAGGCTCAAATAAAAGCCCACGATTTGCTATGGTCATAACCGTGGGATGTACTTTTTCTTTTTATTGTAGACCCAGCAATATCCATGGGCTATGCGTGGAGGGCAATTATCAAAAAGCATTTGCGGGGAGTTCCCATAAATAGGGATCATGGTGACGACGACCACCACCGTTATCATCTTTTCGCGGTTGGCCGTTCGTTCTCACTTTTTGGGCGGCTCTATTTTATAGAATAGTACAAGTCCCCCTTCCCTCGTGACCCAAACCGTAACGGTTATCCACCTCTAATTTCCATCCGATAAGCCGTCCCACCGGCCGGCGAAAGAGAGCCACAATTTGTTTCCCGGACGTCCCCAGATGAGATCATGATGGAATGGAAGCATTACGCCGACCTTCTTCAATTGCAGCTTTCACGAAAAGCGTGTTAAAGAGAAAAGGTAGCCTTCTTGTCCAACAATATAGACTTTAATCCATGTTTTTAAGAACACATATAGTATTTTTTATAATATTAAGAGTTTGCATCGGTATATATTTCACGTATTTCCCGTTCCGTTCCACTTGTTATCCGACAATGCACCTTATTTTAAGGGCTTGTTTCGTCGGTTATCTGACTTTCCCGGTCCGGGCACTCAACCATTTATTTTTTCACAGAAAAAATTCAACCTATTGTACGTATTGTTTACGTAGGTGAAAATAGGTAGGGCTCCAAAATGAGATGAATTGACTGTTTATTTTCATATCTCATACAAGCCTCGTCTTGGCTCACCGTGTGAGGCCCAAGACTTATATATTTCGTTGTGCATTAAAAATGAAGTATGAAAAGTATATATATATATATATATATATATATATATATATATATATATATATATATATATATATATATATCAAAGCTTCACTCACGTTGATTGAATGATAAAAATGATTGAATAAATTTGAGAACGGATGTATTTGAGTATATATATGAAAAATTGGATACTAATATATGCCCATTCATTACTTTTGGTGTTATTAGTGTAATTTAAAAAGTTTTAAGAATTTTTGAAAAAGTATGTAGGAAAATATTACTACATGTATACCCCTAAAAGTAATGAGGATATAAATGAACAACCTAGTCACTATATAGAAATCAAATCTTGCCCACTTATGATATGCACACTCATTACTTTTTTATGATACTAATATAATTTTAAAATATTAAGAGTTTTCATAAAAAAATAAAAAAACAATATTATTATACTTGCACTTCTAAAAATAGTAGTGGACAGAATCCAATATATATACACACGTGTGTATGTCAATATACGATAACATACAATTTTATCTCGACCTATATAACTTGCCAAGTAAGGATTGTCAAGTTTTCTATTAAGGCATTAGGGTTACATACTTTTTGTTTTCTCGATTCTTTCAGATAAAGCTCCTGAAACAATAAGAAAGCTTTAAATCACTGGTGTCTGGTTCTCGAATTGGACCAGAAACCAAACAGACTGAACTGAAACCGTAACCGAGCTGCGAGCCTGGGACAGTTCCTCCCATGGAACCTAGACCGGAACATACAGTTCTTCTCATTTCATTTCATTTTTTTCTTTTTCCTTAGCTTTCCTTTTTTAGTTTTTCATTTCAAACTGAAACTGGAACCACATGGAATCCGGTTTCGTTTTCTTTATGGGCCAACCCGAAACAGCTGTTGCAAACCGCATGAGAAACCACTACAACATGACCTTTCCTTTTGGGACTTCAATGCAAACGTTACTCCATCTTAAGATACAGCAAAATGGCAACTAAAACTCTCTGCAACGCAGACACCAGTTTTATGTAGGGATAAGGAAAAAGATGAACAACCCACACTCGAAAATGTTGGCCAGGCCTAGCCATCGAAGTGCATGGGCTGAACCAGGCCAGCTATATATACATACACCCACACACATATATGTGTATGTATATATAATAGTGTATATATTGTATGTACATATATATACATATAATTATATATATACACACCTCTAGCCCTCCAGGCCATACGGACCAAGCCATACGACCTTGCTCTGAAAATTGGTCAGAAAATTTTGGTTCAACCCTGCATTTTTCCAGAACCAGATCAGGCAGGCTTCCGAGTCCGACCCATTTTAACATCTCTAGAAATTATTGAAGGAGAAAGCACTTGGTCAAGTATTATTTGTTTCTATTAGAGTGAGAGTGAAGTAATAAGATTTCTGTTATTGGAATTACTGAATTAGCTTTGAAAATATTTGTCAGCAAAGTGACTGAAGATGTCAACATTAGGAAACTCGATCTATCAGTGGAGGGGACTCAAACCTAACTTCCTATGCTTTTCAAGGAGGCAAATACATCAAAAGAGTTGCCAATGTAGAACTCATTATTGGATCCTTTGTGCATCATGAATCAGCAAACCAGCACATCAGAGACTATAATTTGATTATTTGACACTACTTATTAATGGTGTTCATCGAAATTAGACGCTTCGATGCTTTGTCTTATTCATTTGTCTTATCTTTTTTATTCTTTGTCTTATCCATTTGTCTTATCTTATAAACGGATGGTGCAACAACAATAAAACTGCGCAAATAGATCCATTGACCTAAGTTGTTTAGTTAACTTTTCGTGTTTGTTCGGTCGACCCAGATCAAGTCTGGGTTGCTGAATACCAAGCCGGACTCGAACCTTTTGGGTCAGGTATGGGTCAAATTGTTGCTTCGGATCAGAAACTGCCACCCGTCTATGATCGAGCACCGCCTCAACTTATTTATTTATGTAGACAAAGTAACATACAAAAAGCATGTGTTTTCTTTGACGCAAGCCGAAAGTCATGGTGGTAAAAGCTGCGGTGGGTCATGTGATCCTATCGTCCTTTTCTCTTCGGTTCGCTGAGGTAAAAGCCGTATAAAGCAGGCTTCTTTACATCGCTGGATTTTCTCGTCTTCTTTCAACGTGTGAGTCGTTTCGTCCACCACCTGGCCGGCCCTTACCTTGCATGCTTTCTCCGCTCCTTCCTCGAAGGAGACACCCCATTGGAAAATTAACTTCTGTGGGTTTCGCTCATCAACCATGTTTGTGCAGACAACTGCTTGATCTCCTCCAGTTTCAGATGCAAGCCGCTTGAATCCCTCTCTCCTTCGATCCCAGGAGACGCTGCTACCAACATCATTCCTTGCAGACAATATTAAGGTTAATCTGGCTGTTTTCTTCCCTTTTATGATGAAGAAAAAGGATATGATTTCTTGGTTTTTCGTTTGACACGGATTGAGGAAACCTTATGTGTGCATGCCCTTTCTTCGTTATGTTAATTCTCTGTGATTGTTTAAGAGTTCTGAATACAGTTCACAGAGACTTTGCTTTCGATGTAATGACTATTACAAGAGATTTTCCTATCCGGTTAGAGTTTAATGAGGTTAATTTGGTGACGGGTTCCTACTAATTGTATGTTTACTGTCAACACAATTTCGTGTATGTGCTTGTATTGGGGTCTGTGCGGGTGCGCGAGAATTTTTGTCATTTTTTCTTTGACAGAAACTCTCATATTCTTATTCACCAAACGAGGAACCTCCTGTATTCTCGTATAGCTTTGTGGAACGGGGGGTACACGTTCACCCTTCCACTCTACTTCGCTTGTTGACACCTACTGGATTTGCAAAATTAGCGGAGCTTTTTGGAGAAATGCATTTTTTTTCCCGAGTTTGGGTACATCATCTGAAAGTAGCTCAAAAATATGTAGTAAACCCATAGTTGTCAAGATCTCAAGCTGGGTCCTGCAATCTTATGAAGGTGAAATTGCCTTCATATCTTGCAGATCTCCGGGGATTGCGACCTTCGATGTAAGATCCTTAGAATTCGCTAAGGGTCCCATCCTTACTATATATATATATTCATGAATCATATCATCATGATCATATTGGGTAGGCAATACGAGAATATGATTCCGTGAATTGAATATCACAATAACACACGTTTCTATACACACACATACAGACAGAGAGAGAGATGACTTTTAAGATCCCTCTTCTACGATCTTGGATGCTTGAGTGTTGGAATCTTGATAGGGTATGTGATCTTCAGATCTTGACCCCCTTGATGAATTCTCTGATTTTTTTTGGGTGGGGAGTGGAGGGTTACAACACTCGAAAAAGAAGGAAATTATGTGATGTGACCTTGTACTGACCATTGGCAATCACTTCGATAACTATAAAACCTGCAAATTGGAAAAAGGAAAATGTGAGGCTTTTGAAAGATAGAATGTGCAACTTCTCCTTCTGAGAGAATTGCTTATTTGTGAAAGACCAGTTTTATCTTGTGGCTGATCAAACTAATCGTGATTTTCTACTTGTGCAGTGGCTGGAGAGAGAGAGAGAGAGAGTGAGAGAGAGAGAGGTCGGATGGAGTGGATTGAGAGTTCACACAAATGTCACTCTCCGACGACGAACTCCGGGGTGCCAGAACCACCACCTATGACGAGGGGCAGGCTTCCGGCAAAGCGAAGTCAAAACCAGTGCGAGAAATTTCCGGCAGCGTATACAAGCGTGCCGACGGCAACAAAGGCGACGTGGGACAGGCTCTTCATGGAGGGGCACCGAGCCGATGTACGCATCAAAACCGAATCTGGGTTGACCATTTCTGCCCACTCATGTATCCTGGTGCAAACTCTCTCTCTCTCTCTCTCTCTCTCTCTCTCTCTCTCTCTTTGCATCAGGTTCACAGGATAATTCGTGTTGAGATCTCAGCCGTCAATCTTAGGGATGGACGGTGGCTCTTAATTGAGTTTACCTATGTTGGGCCAACAATGACAATGCAACCTGGAAAGCAACATCTGACTACCACCAAGAAGATGGACGGCTGAGATCCCCGAAAAACGCAATGGCAGTCTGACTTGAGATGCCATCTAATGAGCTTCTCCCCACTCTATGTGGCCATTTTCTTGTGGTGTATCGTTTTGTGTTTGTATAAAAAAAGAGGTAATTATTTGTACACAAATAGCAATAGCTTGTACCGCTAGGGAGTCGACTCACATGGTTGAAGATCATGAGCTCGATACCTGTGTGTGTGTGGCTTCGACTTCCCCATTGTATGAAAAAGAAAGAAATACTATTGTGTCAAAATTGTAGGAATACAGCACCAAGAGCACTACTTCAACGGCAGGGTGTTCTAGCGCCGTTGCTGCTGATGGGAGTTCGACTCCCTGAGGGTGCATATGCATGGATGTGTTAGGCTTCCGCCCTCTCTTGTAACAAAAGGAATTGTAGGATTATGCAAAAGTACCTTGAGATGCCTCTATTGTGTTCGCAACGAAAAAAATATACTAATATTAGGGTTGTGCATTATGACCCGAGGAAAACAGGGAAGGTATGGATCGATCTGTTTTGATCCAAACCCGAAGTAAGCTAATCTTTGATTTTCCCTTGGTAGCTCAGTGGTGCACATGCTAGTTATATTTACAAACTCTTTATTGACATTACCAAGAGTCTGTTTCCTCTTTCATTAACTCTTCATAATGGTCTTTCTTATGACAGGGTGTGGTTTCTCCAGTGCTGAACAATATACTAAAACAGTCGAAGGGTCACCGGCGCCGGAGATCATTCTGGATCCGCGGCGTTCCCCATCAAGCTGTGCAAGTGTTCATTCGTTTCCTCTACTCTTCCAGGTATAAAATATTCATTCACTGTAGATAATTGAATAGTATGCACTTAAAAGAAGGCCATTCATCATCCGTCCCAAGATCAATGGCCGAGATAGGCTGAGCTCCTTATAGTTCACTGAAAAAATGGCCTTAGGGATGGATTGCTTCTGCAGCGATCTGTCCATACAAAACAAAATCATTACAGAAAGCTTCTGAACTTAGGTGGAGCTCTCAGACTCAGTGATCTTAGTCAGCTTATTTTATTTTTTCTTAGAATTTAGATGAAAAATAGCTATTGTGTATATGTTTGCAGCTATGAGAAAGAAGACCTGAACAAATATGCAGTACATTTGCTGGCCCTATCGCATGCGTTCGCCATTCCGGCATTGAAGCAACTGTGTGTTTGGCATCTAGAGTCTGGCCTTCTTACAATTGATAATGTGGCAGACATGTACAAGTTATCTCGACTCTGTGATGTGCCAAGGCTGACTCTTCTCTGCCATCGCTTCATCTTGAAAAGATTCAGACTTGTTTCGGCCACTGAAGGATGGAAAGCAATGAAGCAAAGTGATCCGAAACTTGAACAGGAACTCTTGGAGTCCTTGGTCGAAGCCGATTCGGTGAGTCGAATGTTGTTCAATCTCATAGTAACTTGTCTCAATTTCAGAAATTTCACAAGTAGCAATTCTTGACCATACATTTCTGTGAGAACAGCAACATTAGAGTTTAGACTATGATGGTCTACTCTCATAAACCCATGAAGTCTCTTGGAGCCTTAGTGAACCTTCATGTAACACTTGTGTTTTGCTTTACTTTGCTACAGAGGAAGAGAGATAGGATGAAGAAGGTGGAGGAGCAGAAGATATACATGCAGTTATATGAAGCAATGGAGGCCTTGATTCATATTTGCAGAGACGGGTGCCGGACGATCGGGCCCCAAGACAAGGTTCTCGGCGAGAGCAAAGCACCCTGTAGTTTCCCAGCATGCAAGGGGCTCGAGTCGCTGGTTCGGCATTTTGCTGGGTGCAACTCTAGAGTCCCTGGTGGGTGTGTACATTGCAAGAGAATGTGGCAGCTCTTGGAGCTTCACTCTCGTATATGCTCAGACCCAGACTCGTGCAAGGTTCCATTATGCAGGTGCGCACTCATACATTCATGCATCTCCGAGCGTAACACTAGTTACTAATATCTAAAACAATATTGCCAACTTATCTTGGTATTTTCATATTTTTCATTAGTTTCAAACCTTACATTGTTAGGTTTATTCACCTGTGCGCATTTTAGCAAAAAAAGAGGCCCACATCTTTACTGTGGCCTACGGTTAGGTAAGAACCCATAGTTATGCACAATTAGCAATGGCTCAAGGGGGTTAGCTTACAAGTTGAAGGTCATGAGTTCGATCTCCCGGGCCATGCATCTGGCTTTGTACAATTTCAAATTTCTAATCCTTGCATTTCTTTTTCAAATGTTTCTGCAGGCACTTTAAGGAGAAAATGCAGCAACAGAACAAAAAGGATGAAATAAAATGGAAGCTCTTGGTGACCAAAGTGTTGGGTGCCGGCACGGCCAATTCCATTTCTCGGTCCATTGTCGCGGCGTCAGCATAGCAAATGAGGATGCTCAAGGGGTGCACCCCGGATCCAGGCTGAGTTTCATGGTTGAGCCCACTGCAAAGATCTCAAACAAGAAACTTGGATGTGGCCGGCATAGCTAGAAGCTAATGGTATCACAGAATTGAAAAGTCAAGTATTATATGTACTGTTGGACAATGAACTCATCAAACCTAATTGTTTGTGTATATAGTCTCGTTAGGAGGTGAGTGTGTATATTGTAATTTATTGGAAAGATGTATCTGCATTTAGGGTTTGATGCCAAGTTTAAGTGAAGAAAGGGGGGGCTTGGTATAACTTGTAGATAGTGATAATTTATTGATGCCGATAAATTAGTTGGTGTTGTGCATTACTGTACAAATACAATTACATGGAACTCGTGTATTACGCGCATAAGTGATCAGTCTAAATCATCTTCAATGATGTCAATCGAGATCGAAAGCAAATAGTTTTGTTAATAAGAAAAGGTACAAATGTACATTATTGATCTTTAAACCAAATCATCCATTTTTTTATTGGATGTATTGGACCGCTGAAATCATTGATGACACGCTTAAGTGTTATATATGTATGTACGTATGTTTGTGTGTATGTATGCATATATATATATATATATATATATATATATATATATATATATATATATATATATATATATATATATATATATATATATATAGATAGAGAGAGACGGGGGGGGGGGGGGGGGTTGATAGGGTATGTGATTTCTGTTGATGGACAATCGGAGATGGTGGGAGACCCTGGGAGTCCTTAATGAAGAATGAGTGGTGGCATGGGACGGCACCCTTGGGACTGAGAATATATATTCTCAGTGGATCCTCTCTCTCTCTCACTATATATATATATATATATATATATATATATATATATATATATATATATATATATATATATATATATATATATATATCTTTTGTCTTATATAGTAAGAAGGGATTTGATAAAAATTATCATGAATTATGGACTAACCAAAGTGTGCAAAAGCTTTATTGGCTTTTGCCATTTTTTGAGTCTCTTGCTTTTTCATACGGCATCATCACTATCAGTCAGTATTGAGCTCTTGATATTATGGTTTTTGAGTGATCAGTACGGAGAGATTGAATTTAAGTCATGGAAAAGAATGATAGAATAGTGCTATTTTTTAAGACACGATAAACACTAACCTTTAGGTTTATTTTTCGTCATTGTTATCAAATAACTGAATGTAATCAACCACAACAAACACCTTCAAGATGTAATAAAGTCTCTTAGTTTGTCTTACACGAATATAATCGAGTCTAAAACAAAATAGCAAAGCAATGATGGTAATGTTGCAAATCCAATTAGCGTTACAATAGAACTTATAAATCTCTTTAAAAAATTAAGTAAGAAAAACTCACAACATTGGAGAAAAGGTAGATAATCTTGTTTATAATATTACTATATATAAATATGGTGAAGATGAAACTAATTATACGCTACTAACGAGCATAATTGTCACTCAAGAAGGTGAGTCTTAATGTCATAACATGGTTGTTAAATGCATATAAGTTACAACCACCACATGTGCTATTAATGAGCTCAATTATTACTTAAATAAGTATTTTTTAATTGCAAAATATGACTACAAAATGCTAATGAGTTACAACCACTATATGTGCTACTAAGGAGCACAAGTATCACTCAAGTAAGTGACTCTTAATACAAAAACATGACTGCAAAATACTCACAAGTTACAACCACTATATGTGTTACTAATGAATATAATTATTACTAAAATAAGAGGTTCTTAAAGCCACAATATGACTGCAACTATAACCTTCACCAAATATATTTTGGTATTTTAAAAATCACCCAACATTATCTCTTGAAGTATGAACTATTTAAAACTTAATTTTAGCCCTAATATGACTAAAATCATAACCTTCACAAAATATATTTTGGTATTTTAGAAATCACCCAATACTATCCTCTCAAGCATGAACTCATTCAAAACTTAATTTGAAAGTAATATTTTGAGTGAGATATTTTCCTTATGCTTTACCTGTTGTAGATGTTTGGTAGTGTATCCCCTAATTTCTTCCAAGTAACTGTATAAATCAGTTGGCTTCATAAATATGGCTCAAGTGTTTGAAGAACCAAGTCAAAGTTCTTGGCAAGGGGTACCCAAAACTTTAGCACAACGGCAAGGCACTCCATTGTCGTTGCTGCTGGTGGGGAGTTTGAGGTGCATGTATGGGGGTGTATGTGTTAGGCTTTGGCCTCCTCTTGTAAAAAAAAAAAGTTTTTCACAAAGGAGTTTTCAGCGATCACTTTTCTCAAATGGAAGAAGGTAGGTAAGATCAAAAGATGTGTTGGAATTCCATTTACTTGTGAAAAGGTAAGCTTCCTTTGTAGTGATCTAGTGTTTTAATTTGGACAATCCACCTACCACATGCTGGAGTCCATGAGCATGGTTTTCCTTTCACAAGATCTATCTGCTTTTCGAAGAACTTTCTTTTTCTCGGGCATTCAACCGGAACTAGTTGTCAATCTAATAAAGCCATGACGTAGACATGGCTTGTTTGGAACCAGCATGCCAATTCCAATCGGAACCAAACCGAGTCAAGAACTAGCTGGAACTGAAACCAATTGAAGGTCATGAGTTCGATCTCCGGGGCCATGCATCTGGCTTTGTACAATTTCAAATTTCTAATCCTTGCATTTCTTTTTTAAATATTTCTGCAGGCACTTTAAGGAGAAAATGCAGCAACAAAAAAGATGAAATAAAATGGAAGCTCTTGGTGACCAAAGTGTGTTGACTCATTGCGTACCTTCTTGCTTCGTTGAAGGTTCTGATGATGGTCGCCGGATTTGGTGAATCCTCTATTGCCGATGTAAAGATTTGCAGAGATGCAAATGCAACGGATAATGGAGAGTGTGGGTGATGGACACGAGGTTCCCACACAGGGGCTTGCACAGACAAATACAGTATGAGTTTTCCTATGTTTTTGTATTTCTGAGTATTTTTCTCAATGTTTGTATGTGCTTGTATTTATAGGCAGGCGCTCCCCCATTCGTCCTGCTTATCCACCTGTGGCTACTCTCGTTTGGGAGCTCTAACGGACGATCGTTACCGGATTTTTCGGTAACGTCTGTCCGTTACTAGATCTGGGCCTATCCTCAAGTAACGGACTGGATGGCCAGTCCAGCCGTTACCTAAGCCGAGAATGGCCACATCCTGTAACATCTCCCACTTGGCCATTCGAGCCAAGTGTATCGACATACTGGTTTTCCTCCCACTTTTCAGGTGTTTTCCCTAGTTATATCGATTCTTGATTACTATTGCAATCAGAACCTATTGTGTGGTTATTTTCCTACACAACAAATCATCCGTTGTATGTTTATTTACCAATACAACAATTGTATATCCATTGTATGGTTGTTTGCCTATACAATAATCAAACATATCTCAAACCCATGTTTCTAACATGTTTTGAGAAGAGTTCCTCTATTATGCCTTTTGTTAAAGGGTCTGCCAACATGTCTTCCGTTGGCATGTATGAGATGGATATTTCCTTTCTCATAACCATATCATGAATATAGTGGTATTTTAGCATTATATGCTTGCTTTTCGAGCAATCTGCTCTACTCTTAATAAGAGTAATTGCTCCATTATTATCACAATAGATAACCATTGTCTCGTCTGTTATCTCCAACTTTAAATCTCGTATGAAGCGGCTTATCCAGACAGTACTTGTTGCAGCCATACAGCAAGCAACATACTCAGTTTCCTGTGTATGCAACGCTACACAGTCCTGTTTCTTATATGCCTAAGAAACAACACCACCTCCAAATAAGAATATTTGTACCGAGGTTGATTTGCTGTTATCTTTGCTCTCAGCAAAGTTAACATCTGAGTATCCTACCACTTTCAGTTCATCTGCTTAAAAGCACAGTTTCAAGTCCTTTGTTCTTTTCAGATATCTTAGAATCCTTTTCACAGCTACCCAGTGCTGCCAACCTGGATTACTTTGATATCTACTGACAAGACCAATAATGAATCTGATATCAGGCCTTGTACACAACATAGCATACATCAAGATGCCAACAACTTATGTATAAGGAACATTAGTCTTATCGTCTCCTTCACCGGGACAATCAGCCTTACTCAATTTCATCCCTTTTGCAACAGGTGTATCTGCAGACTTGCATTCATCCATTTTGAACTTCTTAAGGATATAGTCTATTTTTCTCTCCTGACTGAGGCATAAGAGTTTAGATCCTCTATCTCAAGAGATCTTTATACCCAGGATATAGGATGCTTCCCCCATATCCTTCATTTCAAACTTTGAGTTCAACCATGACTTGGTTTTGACAATCATCTCATTGTCGTTTCTAGTCAACAATATGTCATCTACATACAATGATAAGATGACAAAGTGGCTTCCATTGTTCCAGACATATACACAGTCATCAAGTTTGTTAGCCACAAACTCAAGTTCTACAATGGCATTTTGAAAAATCAAATACCATTGGCGAGATGACTGTTTCAGGCCATATAGGGATTTTTCAACCTATATACTTTATCTTCTTGGCCTTCAACCATAAATCCTTCGGGCTGCTGCATGTATATGATTTCTTCTAAATCACCATTTAGAAAGGCTGTCTTTACATCTAACTGATGTAAATCCAAATCATAGTATGCAGATATTGCCAGGATTATTCGTATGGATGCAAATTTTGTAACTGGGGAATATGTTTCAACATAATCTATCTCCTCTTTTTGCGAAAAACCTTTGCAACCAACCTCGCTTTAAACTTGTCGATTGTACCATCGACCTTGTATTTCTTTTTTAGAACCCATTTGCAGCCTATAACTTTCCTTCCTTTTGACAAATTAGCCAATTCCTAGACTTGGTTTTTCTTAATGGATTCAATTTCCTCATCCATGGCTTTCTCACAGCCTGTTGCTTCTGATGAGTTTATTGCTTGCTGATAAGTCAAGTTATCAATCAACTCATCCAAATCTACCGAATTACACACTTCCTGTACCAGATAAGTGTGATAATCCTTTAAGTAGGACGAAGTGGCTCTTGACCTCTTATGTCCACTTAAGGTATCGGTACTTTAAGGAAGATCTTCTATGGGCTCAAAAGATGATTAGTCTAAATCTACCAAATCATCAACACATTTCTTATTGTTTTCCAAGATGTCATTCTTAGTATCCTCTAAGAATTCAACATCTCTGCTTTCAATGAGTCTGTGGTCATTGTGATAAAACTGATATCCTTTTGAACCTTTTGAATATCCAATAAATACACATCTTAAGGACCTATTGTCTAGCTTATCTCTAGACTGATCAAGGATCTTCACGTGTGTTATAGATCCCCACCTCCTGAGATGACCTAGGTTGGGTTTTCTTCCAAACCACATCTCATATGGTGTAGTGAATACAACTTTACACGGTACTCTATTGAGTACGTAAACAGTTGTACTCACTGCTTCTCTACAAAATACCCTTAGAAGAGAGGCATCAATCAATATAGACCTTGTCATATTCAGTAAGGTTTTGTTGTATCTTTTAGCTACACCATTTTACTGAGGTTTCCAGGGCATTGTATTTTATTTAGCAATACCAAAGTCTTTGCAAAATTCTAAGAATTCTGCTGAGGTATACTCACCTCCTCTTTCTAATCTCAAGACTTTAATCGAATGCCCTAATTGATTTTCTACTTCTTGCTTATATTCTTTGAAAGCATCAAGTGCCTCTGATTTATGTCCCAAAAGATATATATACATATATCTAGAGTAATCATCGATAAAAGTTATAAAATAACCTTTTTCTCGATGTGTCTTTACTCTAAAAGGTCCACATAAATCTATGTGAATAATTTTCAACAGGGTTGTTGTCTTTGTTGTTTTCTTGGGAAAAACTTTCCTTGTTATTTTTCTTTGTATAAAAGCTTCACACTTATTGAAAGTCATTTCCTCAAATGCGAGCAATAAGTCAAAGTTGAATAATTTCTTCAACTTTTTCAAACTTATATGTCATAGGCGTTTATGCCACATATTCACATTAACAGAAAAGGCACTCTCAATATAAGTAAAAGATAGATGACTTTCATTATCAGATAACTTGAACAGTCCTTGTTCTACATCAAATTCACCTGACAACAAGATTCTCCCATGTTTGCCTACAGTCACCTTGTTAGGTATAAACCTAACTTCAAAACCTTTCTTAACTAAGGCAGAGATCGAGACCAGATTGCGCCTTATAGATGACACAATTAACACATCGGTCAGTACAATTGGTTTGCCTTGTACAAATATTCGAAAGGATCAAATACCCAAAACATCTAAGAAAGTATTGTTTCCCATATACACTCGATGTTCTCCGAGTTGATATTCTTTCAGATCCATTGCTCCTTCCTTGGTTTTCGAGATATGTCTTGTAGCTTCCGAGTCTATCCACCAACCTCTAACTGGGCGGTCTAAGTATAAACATTATGAAATTACGCAGATTATATCTTGCTTTTCTAACTGTTCGCACTGTGGTTGTTTCCTCTACCTTTCTTGTTGCGGCAATCCCTTTTGTAGTGTCTCATCTTTTCACAGTTGAAACACTTGATGGAGCTAGACGCGACTTCCTGCGATTTCTTAAAACTTTGACCGCCTTTCCTGTTATTCTTGCCAAACCTTTTATTTGGTTTCTTTCTCTAGTTAGACTTGGAGCTAGACGCTAACTCATCCTTGACCACTAGCAATTTTTCCTTTTTATTTTCGAGTATATGTTCTTGCTCAATTGCTAGTTTTAGGGGCAGCTGAGAAAGGTTGATTTCAGGCCCTAATCTTAAAGCAGTGGTGACCATATTCCATAATGAAGGTAGACTGTTCAATATGGTTGATATATGCATCGGTTCGGAGATGACTGATTTTGCTACGGTTAGGTCTCTAGTTATCACTAGCATTTGATTTACATGCTCTACTACATTTTCTCCTTCTTTCATTTTGAAGATGTTGTATTTCTGTAGTAGCAACTGCACATATAATTTTGCAGTTGTATCATACTTAGCTGTTAATAAGTCAAACAACTCTTTCGCGATCTCATATTCTTCAAAGACCCTAATTAAATAATCCTCCATATAAGTTAACATGATTGTTCTTCCTATGGTATCATCCATTATAAATGTTTTATATATTTCTAACTGTTGCTCACTTGCGTTTGGTGGTGGAGGACGCACGGTTTTCTTTAAAACATACTCTATACCTTCTAGTGTTAGAGCCAGCGAAATTCTTCTCTTCCATGTCTGGAAGTTCAGACGGTTCAATTTTTTCTATTTTTCCCAGTTCAGACACACATATCCTAGAACTCATTTTTAAGTGTTTGACAAAAATAACAATCAAGCGGTCTAAAAGGAAACAAAAAACAAAGGAACACATAGCAAGAGACATGTTAAAGTGATGCAGAATATAAAGCAAATAATCTTTTTAAAAATTTAAGGGGTTTTTCTGCCTCTAAACCCCGAAAAAGGATACCAAGGGATAAATCTATAATTTTATATTTGTCCTCTTTTGTAATTTTGTGAAATCTCGAGGACAAAGTTGTAAAATCGCTTTTTGGTATCCCTATAAAATTCACAACTAATCAGGGTTAAAATCGTAATTTTAACTCTTAGGGCGAATCAATAATTTTTCTAAAAGAATAGGGGTAAACTGAAATTATTCAAACCGGGTTGGATAAAATAGTAAAATGACAGTCCCCGATTTTTTTAAAATTTCAAAAACAACCAAGGGGTAAAACTGTCTTTTTACCATGGCAATTGCGTAATATTCGAAAAGGATCAGGGGCAATTTTGTCTTTTTGACACAAACCCTGATAATGTTTTCTATGTTTGTTTTCTTTTTCCGTACAGAAACGCTTAAAGGTGTTTTACAGTATATACACCTCTTTGGAAAGTTCCGAGAGAGAGAGAGAGAGAGAGAGTCTGAGAGAGGAGGTCGGAGGGGACGCTCTGGCTATTCGTCGGTTGTTGGCTGTCGACGGGTTCCTGACTTCTTCTTTCGCTGCCCTGTGTTTTGGCTTCGGGCTTTTTCGGCCTGCCTTTTGGGCTTTGGGCTTTTCTGTTCTGCCTTTTGGGCTTTGGGCTTTTCCGGCCTGCCTTTTGAGCATTGGGCTTTTCCGACCTGCCTTTTGCTTTGGCTATTTCTAGTCTGCCTTTTGGCTTCGGGCTTTCTTTGGGTCGTGCTTGTTTCAGCTGTTTCGGCCTGCCTTAGGGTGTTTCCTTTGGCTTTTTGGCCGAGCCTTCTTCGGCTGTTTCGGCTTGCCTCAAGGTGTTTCCTTCGGCTTTTTGGCCGAGCCTGCCTCTGGATTTTTCTTTCGCCGCCTCTGTCGACTGTCGCCTTCTCTCATCCATTTTTTTTTCTTCTTCGTTCCCTCCCCCCTTTTTTTTATCCTCCCTTTCTCTTTTGCAGGGAACCACACCCTGATACCAATGTTGACTTGTTGCGTACCTTCTTGCTTCGTTGAAGGTTCCGATGATGGTCGTCGGATTTAGTGAATCCTCTGTTGTCGATGTAAAGATTTGCAGATATGCAAATGCAGCGGATAATGGAGAGTGTGGGTGATGTTCACGAGGTTCCCACACAGGGGCTTGCACAGACGAATACAGTATGAGTTTTCTTATGTTTTTTGTATTTCTCAATATTTTTCTCAGTGTCTGTATGTGCTTGCCTTTATAGGCAGGAGCTCCCTCATTCGTCGTGCTTATCCACCTATGACTTCTCTCGTCTGGGAGCTGTAACGGACGACCGTTACCGAATTTTTCGGTAACGTCTGTCCGTTACTAGATCTGGGCCTATCCTCAGGTAACGGACTGGATGACCAGTCCAGCCGTTACCTGAGCCAAGAATGGCCACATCCTGTAACAAAGTGTTGGGTGCCAGCACGGCCAATTCCATTTCTCGGTCCATTGTCGCGGCATCGGCATACAAAATGAGGATGCTCAACGGGTGCACCCCGGATCCAGGCTGAGTTTCAGGGTTGAGCCCACTGCAAAGATCTCAAACAAGAAACTTGGATGTGGCCGGCATAGCTAGAAGCTAATGGTATCACAGAATTGAAAAGTCAAGTATTATATGTACTATTGGACAACGAACTCATCAAACCTAATTGTATGTGTATATAGTCTCGTTAGGAGGTGAGTGTGTATATTGTAGTTTATTGGAAAGATGTATCTGCATTTAGGGTTTGATGCCAAGTTTAAGTGAAGAAAGGGGGGGCTTGGTATAACTTGTAGATGGTGATCGTTTATTGATGCCGATAAATTAGTTGGTGTTGTGCATTACTGTACAAATACAATTACATGGAACTCGTGTATTACGCGCGTAAGTGATCAGTCTAAATCATCTAAAATGATGTCAACCGAGATCGAAAGCAAATAGTCGTTTTCTTAATAAGAAAAGGTACAAATGTACATTATTGCTCTTTAAACCCAATCATCCATTTTTTTATTGGATGGATTGGACTGTTGAAATCATTGATGACAGGTTTAAGTGCACATACATTATATATATAGTGAGAGAGGAATGATATATATAATATATATTATATATGTATGTATGTTTATTTGTGTGTATATATATATATATAGAGAGAGAGAGAGGGGGGGGGGGGGGGTTGATAGGGTATGTGATTTCTGTTGATGGACAATCGGAGATGGTGGGAGACCCTGGGAGTCCTTAATGAAGAATGAGTGGTGGCATGGGACGGCACCCTTGGGACTGAGAATATATATTCTCAGTGGATCCTCTCTCTCTCTCTCTATATATATATATCTTTTGTCTTATATAGCAAGAAGGGATTTGATGAAAGTTATCATGAATTATGGACTAACCAAAGTGTGCAAAAGCTTTATTGGCTTTTGCCATTCTTTGAGTCTCTTGCTTTTTCATACGGCATCATCACTATCAGTCAGTATTGATCTCTTGATAGTATGGTTTTTGAGTGATCAGTACGGAGAGATTGAATTTAAGTATTGAAAAAGAATGTCAAAATAGTGTTATTCTTTAATACACCATAATCAATAACTTTAAGGTTTATTTTCCGTCATTATGAAATAACTGAATGAAATGAACTACAACAAACACCTTCAAGATATAATAAAGTGTCTTAGTTTGTCTTACATGAATACAACCGAGTCTAAAACAAAATAGCAATAACTGAATGCAATGAACCACAACAAACACCTTCAAGATATAATAAAGTCTTTTAGTTTGTCTTACATGAATACAACAGAGTCTAAAAAAAAATAGCAAAGCAAATATGGTAATGTTGCAAATCCAATTAGCATTACAATAGAACTTATAAATCTTCTTTAAAAAACTAAGTAAGAAAGAACTCACAACATTTGGAGAAAAGTTAGATAATCTTGTTTATAATATCACTATATATAAATATAGTGAAGATGTAACTCATCATACGCTACTAACGAGAATAATTGTCACTCAAGAAGGTGACTCTTAATGTCATAACATGATTGTTAAATGCATATAAGTTACAACTACCACAGGTGCTATTAATGAGCACAATTATTATTTAAATAAGTAGTTTTTAATTATAAAATATGACTACAAAATACTCGTGAGTTACAACCACTATATATGCTACTAAGGAGCATAATTATCACTTAAGTAAGTGACTCTTAATACCAAAATATAACTGCAAAATACTCACGAGTTACAACCATTATATGTGTTAATAATGAACACAATTATTACTAAAATAAGTGACTCTTAAAGCCACAATATTACTGCAACTATAACCTTCACCAAATATATTTTGGTATTTTGAAAATCACCCAACACTATCTCCATAAGCATGAACTATTTCAAAACTTAATTTTAGCCACAATAACTGCAATCATAACCTTCACCAAGTATATTTTGGCATTTTGAAAATCACCAACATTATCCTCTCAAGCATGAACTCATTCAAATCTTAATTTGAAAGTAATATTTTGATTGAGATATTTTCCTTATGCTTTACCTGTTATAGATGTTTGGTAGTGTATCCCCTAATTTCTTCTAAGTAACAGTATAAATCAGTTGGCTTCATAAATATGGCTCAAGTGTTTGAAGAACCAAGTCAAAGTTCTTGGCAAGGGGCACCCAAAGCTTTAGCACAACGGCAAGGCGCTCCAATGCCGTTACTGCTGGTGGGGAGTTCGACTCTTCGAAGGTGCATGTATGGGTCTATGTGTTAGGCTTTGGCCTCCTTTTGTAAAAAAAAAAGTTCTTCACAAAGGAGTTTTCAGCTATCACTTTTCTCAAATGGAAAGTAGATAAGATCAAAAGATGTGTTGGAATTCCATTAAGTTGTGAAAAGGTAAGCTTCCTTTGCAGTGATCTGGTGTTTTAATTTGGACAATCCACCTACCACATGCCGGAGTCCATGAGCATGGTTTTCCTTTCACAAGATCCATCTGCTTTTCGAAGAACTTTCTTTTTTTCGGTAAAGGGAGAGGTGGAAGCCACATGCATGCTCCGGGCATTCAACTTGATCCAATTACCGCTTAATCCAAATGTGTCGGATTTGGCACGCCTCAATCCAGTCCTTAAAAATTGAAGACCAGTTTGATGGGACCGGACCCATAAGGCAGTTGTGAAGGATTCTTATTTGGGTCGGATATAAATTTGGACCCAATTTCAGCTACACAGATACACTAGATGCAAATGGTTAGTTTGATTCAGGCACAAGAGGTATCATTCTTTGATCCAGATCTCAGTATTGGCCTTGATCCAATTACCCCTTAATCCGAATGTGTCGGATTTGGCACGCCTCAATCCGGCCCTTGTAAGTTTTAACCTCTCAGCCTAGAACATCGATGGCATTATAAGACACAACACTAAACCTGACACAGACACAACCTGAGAAGTCCATATTCATATCCACCAAAAGTAAAGCAAAAAATTGGGCAAGTTTAGGTTGTCTAATTTTATGCAAAAATATGGAACGTTTGTAACACAGTCTGACACGAAACAGGAAAATTTTGCCAATATAACAACTGCCAAGAGAACCTGATTTTCAGAAGACCAAGAAGTAGGAACCGACCCGAAACAAGGAACTGCCATCTTGAAGTCTTATTATCATAACCGAGAGAAACACGAAACGACCCGAACTGCGACGCCTAACCTTGAACTCTTTCTTATTAGTGACAAGTTTAAAATGGATCGGACCTGATTAACGGACCCGGACTTCGTAGGGTCGGTGCTCTTTAAATAAACTCCCTTGGCGGGAATTGGCTCCCACGGCGCTGCATCAAAGGGAAGTGTTGAGGAAGAAAAAGAAGCGCCGTAATTTCAGAACTATAGGTTCTCTTCCGATTTCCCCCATTGTATTTGAGGCTTATATAGGTGTGTTTCTCGTATTTAGTGATTTTTTTTCCTTGGAACTTCTGATATAATGCAAAGATCTAGATAAACGCCTCCTTCATGTCGATTATATGCAGATTGGCTGTTATTCTTGTCGGTTGATAGATGACCTCCAGAAATTCGGTAAAATTTTGTTTATGTATCCGAGATATGTTGAGGTAGAATTTTTTTTGTCGATTATATGTCAATGAATGAACAGGAAGATACCGGAGGCTCCTAATCCAGGACGTTGAATTAAGTCATTTTCAAATGATTTTGTAGAACTTGGCAAAATATAGTAATTTCATCATTGAGGGATTGAATTTTCCTAATATTCTATGGTTCCTTTATTGAAGTTCATTCGTCTCTATAATTATCACAAAATTTGTCGCTTAGGGTTTCATGGAAAAGAACAAGAGGTTAAGTTCATTCAGGATTCACATTTAGGATTTGAAGCTTCAGATTGATCATCAATACTTGCTAGCAGATCTGACTGAAAACACCGTTATTTGCATAATGAGTTGGTCATGGAAAGGACCGGTATTTTGCCATACTATCAAGTGGAAACATTCAGTTATATACTTCTTAGTGAGCTCCTTAACAAGTTCTCTTTCAAATGATGGAAACAAAGTGCACTACTTTTTCAAGCAATCTGGCACATATACTTGATCCCAAACGAAGTAAACCATGTAGCACATAGTCTCGGCTTTTCCAGTCATTTATAATTAGCCTTATATTTTTCTCTGGCATTCTGTGAACCTACAACCCATTTTTGGTTTTCCATCCCCAGCAACATTTCCTTTCAAAATAAAAAGCCATTCAAATCTTGTCAAAAACAGACCCATTGCTGATGCTTTAAGACATTCATACGACTCGTGACTTCTTTCCTCTTGACCAGTAATATACTTTATCTTAGCCGTAAATGTTTTCTCCATGTTTGTAGTTCAAACTTCAAATATTGTGGTTCCTATGGGCCCAAGTGCAAGCACTATACAACACAGCTTGCATTTTACAACACAACAGAGAACTACATGCTGGAAACTGCAATGCCCATAAAATGAAATTCCCATGACAGAAAAGAAGAGCAAGTATTATTTATCTTGGGAAAATAAATCAGTGGCTTCAGAAAAGAAGTCCCTCTTTTGTTTGAATGAAGGATCCCTGTAGTTGATACTTGATACAGTTACGGTCGCTAGTTTGACTGTGAATACTCATCCAAACAGACATATATCCCAGAAATATTTGTCTGCAGCAGGAATTATCTCCAAAATCTTCTATTTCTCTGGTATTCTGTAGAGTTTATTGACCAAAAGGCCCTTCTTCTTTTCATCTTTTCTCTATTCCATCATTGGCGTTTGCTAAAAGAATTTATGATACCAAAGGAGCTGGTCTTGTGAGCCCATTGAATCTTGCACATTTTGAATAGTTTGTGGCCATTACTTCAAATAACTTCTTGTCTTACATAACCATCTGAATGCATTTCTTTCAGTTTTAGACATTTGATTTTGTAAAAAGTCAGCATGACTAATGCCACTTAGATGCTATGGTGAGAAGCTTCCATGATCCGAACTTTCCTGACTTCTAAACCTTGGGAAAAATGGCAAGGGAGCACTCCCCGGTATCTGAAAAGATGGAGTTGAGATCTTTATCTCTTGCATTATCCCTACGTCTTTACAAACTTTATCCAAAACTGAGAGGAAATCCCTCACAATCACAAATATCCTGAGAGGGTGTGCCTCCTCCTTTGCTGCATCTCCGTGAAAGTACTCCGTTATTTCTTTAACCAGCGATAGAGCAACACTTTCTTCAGCTTTCACTCTAAGGATTTCTGCTTCAGCTTTTATAAGGAATTGCTTCATGGATTCAGAGAATTTCCTGTTCTCACTTTCTTTGTTTGCATGTGCATCTTCCAGTTGCAAGACCAAGTTTATCTTTTCCAGTCCCATAGCGAGCTTTGATACGTAGCTGCTTAGGACATCTGAATCCATCCCAGCTGCCTTCTTTACATTGCTGAGCTCATTAGCTAGTCCTGAAATAACCTTCAAACCTTGCTGCTTGAGATTGTTTTTAGTAAAAGTCCATTGTGCTTTATCAACTCCACTTTTATGTTTGACTATATAATGTTGGTCTTCTTCGTTACTGCAGATTCCCTGACCTTCTGATCTGATGATCTCTTGAACAACAAAGTGCAGGACCGTTGTTTTACCATCTGTTCCTTCGATATCAGCAAGCTTCAGAAGTGTATCAAGCTTAAATGCCTCTGCACCACCTCGGTTTGTCCCAACGTTCATCCTGTTTCCTGTTTTAAGTACAGCTTCAAGTAACCTTAGGAATAGGTGGCTGCTTCTTAATTCTTCGCATGCCACCTGAGGAAGAGTTTAGTTATAATTTGTCAGTTTAGATGGGGAAACAGACGCATGTTACTTGAGAAGCCACCTATTCTCAATTTAGTAGGCTAAAAGTCGTAACTTGTTAAATCTTGCCCCAAACCTGGGAATGATAAATCAACCTTGAGTTTTATACTTACACTGAACGATTGAATTAAAAAAGAGGAGAGACAAACAAACAAGAAAGGTAAACATCATAGTCTGGTTAGCAACTATTTGTTTGTTTTGCCTCTTTTTCCAAATCCACTTGCTGTGGGTAAGTGTAAACTCAATTAGCATTAGGTTTTTGGACATGATTTGACACATTATGACTTCTACTCAACTAAATCTTGTCAAGATAGCCTGGTTAGCAAATCAATATAGATTACCTCCAAGGTTCCAAAGGATTTCCTGAGATACCTCACTTCTGCTTCAAAATTTACCATATAAAGCATTGCATCAACTCTTTTGAAGGCAAAGGGCACATCCAAGATAGCCTTGAGAAATCTCTCTGCGGTGCCAAGTTTTGACATATCTCCATTGTATTCCTGAAGTTTTATTTCTTCCTCTTTGGTTGGAGCCATCTTTAATAAAGTTTCCAGAAGTTCTGCACCAAAACCTTCAGGGTTGCCTGTTGCAATAGAAAGATTCTTGTGAAGTAAGAACCTATATGGATTACAGAACCAGGAATTGTGGCCGTAGATGCATATATTGGAAATATGTAAGGTTACTTGTGTTAAGGTATAAAAGTTACTTGCTTTATGGTGACGAGTTTTATTGGGCTAATCTAACATCAACTTTGGATTAAGAAATAACTACCAAAAAGATATCCGTAGCTTAATTCAATTTGCTGTTGATGGAACATGGTCATCAACTCATTGTTTATGCAGATCAAAACCAAGGCCGAAGGTCCAAAACGAGACTTCTCCCATACTCATTCTTTTATAATGCCTGCAAATTGTCTAATGTTAAATTGTGGAAATTTGGTTTCACCAACAGTTTCTCCCTTCCCATCCTTGAGAGCTCAATAACTTGCCTTTCATAAACATGTATTTTTGTGTTTCTTATTGTTCAATATCATTATTAGAAAATTGCTGTCTAAGTAATGGAAATATCAAGAAACCCTAGGTAACTACTGCCAGAAATTAGCAGTAAAAAAAGACTACTCCTAAGCCTGACCAGTATTTCCGAGTCAAGGACAAGAATATATGCACGTAAATGTGATTCTATGAATATAACTCTGTTCTGATGTAAGGTTCTTCATTCTTCTTTTCTGAAAGGTCATGCTTCATTATCCTGATTAATCGTACACTGGGGCTAACTCTTGTCCTCGAAGCATTGTTATAGCAGTATATGATGAATTCAGGTTCTCCTTTTCCTTTTCTTAATAAGCTATTTCATTTCTATAAGCTTCCTACCTAGTACCTGATTAAAAAGAAGATTGATCACTGAAGATTAAACACATGCATGTAGGATGACCTACAAATGGATTACAACGTTAGTGTACAAGATCCAGTTCTTGAAAGCATCTGCTAGCTTCTCCCATATGTGCTCGTGACATGTGATAATTCCAGGTAGCACTCCTATTGCTTCAACTTTAGAAATTTTTGTCTTGCATCTTATAAATTCTTATAGCACTGATCCTTCCTTATTCCATGTGTATCTGTGGAGGCAAAAAACCTTCTATGACCGTGTAAATTTGTATAAACTAGTAGAGGATACATCTAGGAGGTCAAATAAAGAAGAACAATGAATAGATGGATCTTCATTAATCATTCATACTAGAAATTCATGGATCCATACGCTTTCATGTTGAGCAAAGACTATTTTTGTAGGTCAGCTCGGTGGATCACAGCCCAATGGGTTTTGTGGATTTCCAAAAGGTTAAGTTCTGAGTTTATTTCGTGGATTTGCTGTGAGCATACAAGGGAGAAGATCAACTGTTGCTCAATGAGCCCCAGACTAAGGTTTGTGAACTCAAAGGTTGCCTTACTAGGCTGCTGCCATTTCCTTGAAACAAACATTATTACAAGAATATGATTGATTTAAATTTTCTCTCAGTTACGTTGGCCTTAATTCAATGGAAACATTGCAGTAATGTCTCGTGCTTTCCTGTTATGCACATGTGGTACTTTTTTAATCGTATTTGACTTGCTTCTTTTCACTACACATAATGCTATAGTAATTAAGCACTTGTACACAAAAATATATCCTTGTCCTGTTGATGCTTCTAATTTCAGGATCTCATGCCACGGTCTGTTTTTTTGACAGTTCTGACGTCCCAATTTTCACTATATTCATGAAAACTAGATTCTCAAATAACTTCCCGTTATCATGAAGTTTAAAATGGTGTGACATGGCCAACGTTAGTTCTTTCAACTGATCACAATATGCTAATAACTAGCTAGGGTAGCTTCAGCACATCCTGGGAAATGACTGTTGACAGCTTAGCGACTTGACTGAATCCAGATATGGATTAAGAGTTCAATTTTCATGCATTAATAAATGAAACGAAACAGTTGTGAGACCAAAAGGCAGAAAAGTTTGGTTCTCACCTTCCAGGAGTGCCTCACACACTTCCTCTTTTGTCACATTCAATGCTCTCAGTAGTATCGCTATGTTTTGGGATTTTTTGGGGTCAAGTATCCTGCTCTCACGCACAACAGCAGGAGGAGGCACATGTCTATTTGGTTGCTCCTTTTGAGCTAGTTTTGCAGAGTTGCAGATGAATAAAGTCTCAATCATGTCCTCATCTAGTCTGCAAACAAACCATGGGCTCATATAGTTAGGCAAGTAAAACCACACATAAGATCTCAAGATCCTACAGTTATGAAGATGGGACCATACACGAACTTGGCAGATAGGGTAAAAAGTAACTCAAAGAGATCCAAACAAGAGTCAAATGGATCATCTGCACAACTAATGGACTTCACCAAGTTTTCCTTTGAAAGTGAGTAGTTTTCACATAGATGGCCAAGTAGGCCACTTAGTCTTTAAACGTATAATTGTTCCTGTGCTTCATATTAAAGGTTTTGGATAAGAAAGTTAACTTGGAACTTTAAAGTTCTGGTTCTTACTGGAAAGAACTTGTTTTCAGTCTGTCCCAGACCATGACACGGTCCGAACTGGCCCGGACTTTGTCCCAGTGTAGAGGCTTCAATCTAGGCTTTACACTATTAGCTTCTGTTCCATTGAACTTCTTTGAGGATGGATCCTCAGTGACAAGTGGAACAGGTGCTGGTTTCTCGGTTCTGTCATGATCTGAACCTTTACATTCAACGGTTTGAGCTCCATTTTGGGCGCGAAGTGCCATTGGTGGAGGGCATGGTTCAGGCAGCCTGCTCTTCAATACCGGGTGCTGTCGTTGTGACGGCGACAGCAGCGGTGGCAGTGGTGCTGTTAACTGTGACTGTTGCGATGGTGGTGACTTCGACAACCTTGATGGTGGTGGTGGTAGTGGCCGTAATAATGGTGGCGGCGGCGGCGGCGGCGGCGGTGGCGGTCCATGATGAGATCCCTGTGAAAATGCTGATGGAAGACATTGTACTGAAGAAGAAGAGGATTGACCCGCCAGAGGCGAAAGTGGCAATGCGAATTTCACTCCGGTTTTCGGTGGAGTCGCATTTTCAGGTTGAGGTGACGATAATTGTTGGGGAAGCAGCATTGGTTCTAGGTTTGGTGACGGTACAGAACCCATTCTGATGGCGATCGTCGGGCTTCCAGCGAGACGAGGCGGCGCAGAACCTCTACCTGTTGTGCTTGTACTGGTGGTGTTGGTGGCGACAGTGCTGGTGGTAGAATAATTAAAACTTCGCTGCAGAGATAGGCTAAGAGGGCTTGAATAGCTCCCAGCTAAGGAGGCTCTTGCACTGTGATAGGATTCTTCTTCTTCCGGGGACGCCAATTCCGGAGGACACCATTTCTGCGGCCCGGTCAGCTGCGGCAGGGGCTGAAGTTCCGGGCTTGGTTGGTGCATATCCAGCCTGATGTGGCTCTCACTCAACCTGTGATATGGTGAATTCTTGATTTCTCTACAACTTCCCCTTGGCTCCATGGTTCCAGTGTAGAGGATTTGCGATGCTCCAGATGTCTCCGGTGGCGGAAACCGGCTGGTTTCTTCGGATCTATGTTTGTTGGCATCTACTCGTTTGACTAACTTTTCCGCCTCCGTCGGATTACGACTCCTGCGATTGTGCCAGATGCAAGCTAATACAGATACTAGAAGCAGTGCTGCAAGTGAGGCTGAAACTGCAATGAAGATTTTCCCGGCGGGCTTTATGGATTGACTTTTCACTATTGCCTGATTAGAAACGTTGGTGGAGGCCGGGATGGTGCGGGTGTTGTTAGCCGGTGATCCCGGCGGAGAAAGAGGGAAGAATGGCGCGTTCTGAGCAGGGGGTGCAGGTGGGCCTGCAGGGAACAATGGGTGGTGTAGTATCCTTCTGAAGTGTGGGTCTGCACTAACGGTTGAGAAAGCAGGAAAGAAGGTGGAGAAGGCCAGCACCACAAGGATGAAGACCTCTAGAGGAGGTTTCATAGTGAAATTTGCAGTGGGTGATCACAGACTCTCTCTCTCTCTCTCTCTCTCTCTCTCTCTCTCTCTCTGCGCGTGTGTCTGGATTTCTGAATTAGGTTCATGCAGAGTAGGAAGAATCACGGTGAGGTGCATGAAGAAAAGATGAAGGCCATGATTGAGGTAATTTCTGCCCTCTCATTACTACTAGGCAGCAGAGATCATAATCAGAATACCCTTTTGCGAAACGTTTCGTAAAAAGGTAGGGAATGAATCTTCAATTCTTCTTTAACGCAAATGTTTGAGAATGCCCATAATGATTTTATCGTGATAAAATGGGTGTGTACTAATTGATGGAATTCACTCACCAGAACAGGTTAAAGTTTTTAAAAATGAGGAATTCACTCACCAGAACAGGTTAAAGTTTTTAAAAATGAGCACCTACCGCGCTAGCTCAACTGGCATTGCGGTCTGACGCCCTTCTGCTTGTGGGGAGTTGACTCCAGAGGGGTTCAAGTGTTTGTTAGGCTTCGGCCTCCTTTCGTAATAAAAAAAAGAATTAAAAAGAAGTTTGGCAACTAATAAATGGCATTTCTTTTTCAAAGCTAGGATAGATGTATCTCGAAAAATCATTTATTGGTGGGAAATAATTAAGGACATTCCAAATGAAATTGTCATAGATTCCACTCAGACTTTGACAAGAGTCTCTACTCACAAGATCATGATTGGTGGTTCGATACTCGGGGTTTTCATATCTGGCTTCCGCTCCCAATTGTAACAAAAAAAAAATTGTCATAGATTGGCCTCGAATAGGTGTTATAGTAAGATTCTAGCGATTGATGAAAAGGAGAGGTAGAAATTCGGAACAATAGAGTAATTGCTGAAATTAAATTCTATTCGGAACCACCATTTGCCGACGCAGAAAATTTTCAATGGTGAAGCGAAGTTTAATAAAGTGAGATAAGGTGACACGAATCGGAAATTTTGGCAAGCTTGTAAAATATTTTGGATATTTTTCACAGAGACAGCTGCCTCAACTCGTCTATGAACAGGTCCTCAGCGTCTGCCTGTTGGAGTCACAGTTCAGTCTGTCTTCGACAGTAATTGAAAGACAAACCATATGATTGGTAGGTAAGTTTGAAATTTATTTTTCACCTAATGCCTATTAATCTAATGCCAATATATTTGTTATAAATATTTTAGTTGCCTTTTTATTAGTTTAACTTAATGCTAATTTATCTTCTTTTAAATAAATGTGGTTGCTACAAGGAAGCGAAGCTTCGGATGGCTGCGACGTGTGGGATTTACTGTACTACGCAAGAGGGGCAAGTTTCCGCCCTCGTAAGTTGGTGAAAACGTGGAGACATATTTACTTTTGACTTTTACCTGCCTTTATATCTTTATTTCCTTCCTCCGTTTGCCCTTTCGGCAAGTTAAAGATCTCCCTTCCTTTTGCTTTGCCCAGCATAATGTTTTTTTTAATAAAACTTGGAAAGAATCCACATGAATACATGGATTTGAGTATGGCAATTGAAAGGTTTTGTCCTTTTAACGTTCCACATCAAACTCAACCGAGACAAGATTGAACAATCTGACCGAGCAGAGATACTGGTCTTTGTTCAGAAGGAACCAGATGTGTGTGTGCGTGCGTGTGTTTCTTGAGTTTAGAGTATATGCTGAAAGCATTTCTCATAACTAGTGTATACATATACAGTGAGTTTCAAGAGGTATTTACACAAATTAATTTCTTTTTTTACAATAGCCTCCGAAGCCGGGTTGCAACCAACGGCCTTCATCACGAGAGTGGAGCCCTGCTCGGTAAGCTAACGCTCTTAGTGCTACACAGATTGCCTTAGCTTAGCTTAAAGTGGTTGAACCAATTCGGGGGTTGAGCTAATCTCTGGTTGGGTTGAACTGATGGTTTTAAAGTTTGAATATATATTATTTCTTTAGAGGTTGGAGAGCAGGACTTAACTAAGGGCCCAAGGCCAAGTACATTTTTGAATCCCGTTATGTCAGCTGCCTGAATCTTTTTTGTGTGCAGTAATAAAATATATAAGCTCGGTATAACTCCTTTTACACCGGAAAAAAAAATGATTGCCCACACAATAATTCAGTACTGGAACCATCAATGCTATTATACTGGTACAAGTATGAAGTTTGGAACCGAAATTCGCCCGTGTCTCTGCCTCGCGACCACATATGAATTGGATGCTATATGAGTGGCAATTTTGTGGATCACAAATACGTTGTGCCATTTCGTGTTTGTGTAAAAGACAGGTCCACTTGATCATAACCTAGTTTTCCGTGTCACTTGAACTCTGTGAGCTGTGGTTGTGTCCGTTGCTGTGTAGCTGTTTCATGTAAATGTGATCATGCTTCGTGTTGTATCAAAACAGGTCAACCTAAAGATTGCCTGATGTTTCTGTGCCACCTTGGACTGACACGGACATGGAGTTTTTTAGTCATTCGTGTCAGTCGTTGTGTTTGAAATTGCTGCTGCTACATGCTAGCCCGGACTTGTTCGACTCTTTCATAGGGACTCATTTAGTTTTTATAATAAAAAGTAGTGTATTAAACATTTAAGTTTAGCCAGTGTTTGTGAAACCGGACCGATCAATGAACTAGGGAAGACACTGACACGCTACAAACGAGGTTCAACTGGGTCGAACCAGGGTTGAACCAGTAACTACACACGTGTGTATATATATATAAGTTTATTATATGTACAACATATTAAAAATGTTATAACGTAACATAAAGACAAGGCATTGAATCTCTTAAAGACATAAAAATAAGTAATAATAACTAAATTCCAGAAAAATGAGAACATTTTCCAGACTCACCGGCAGGTTCATGGTTCTGGTTTTGCGGCTCTTGATCGACTTTGCTGTTTCACAAACCATGGATTTAGAAAAGGAATCACTGTTTTTGTGTCTAGCGAAAGTAATCCTAGTAAAGCTTTTCCGTCGACCTTTTCCTGAAAGGAACATGAACCGACCTGGTTTAAGTGTTATAAAACACGAAACTGCTGACAACACAAAATCCTACACGGATGAGACCCGAAGAGTTTGCCTTCCTGTCGCATTTTGGTTGACCTGTTTTCGTCACGACAACTCACTGAAACACGAATTTGCCACCAATATACGTCATTGTAATTGTCGTTTTAACATATGGGCGGGGTTTTATGGTCATGTAGAAACGGGTTGAGTGTACCCGCTAACAGTGGCGACGGTTGAGGGTTGACGAACGAATAGAGTATAAAAAAATGGACGTCGTGTTGTGAGGTGGAAGGGTTTTTAATGCGATAAACAATAATTAAACGAAGAAGAGGGTGGCAAGCGAAACTTGCCCGAATTGATAGGGCTTTCTCTGTCCATTATTAGATGTCAACCTCCTCTTATTTATTACCTCGATGTGTGCCGGAACTTGCCTTGATTCTTCGTTTTCTTCTCTGGGACCCGATCGGGTCACGCCCGACCCCAACCGTGTTACCTTGAGATTCCTTCATGGCCATCCATCTTGAGATGACGAGATGTCTTACGTGAAGACTTGATTAGCATCTTAACCAAACAAAAACCTTTTATTTGTCACTGACGATGTATGACAACGGCAGTGAAGCTTGACAGGACCACTCCCAAAAAATCTCTGCTCGTGTCCAACCAATTAACACAAAAAAGTCGTGTTGTGTTTGGATTGACATGCTTTGCTTATCCACGACCCAAAACTTAAAATTGCGGGCAATATTAGTATGAGACACGGAAACTTGATATGGACATGATCCAAAAAATGTGCATGTATGTCTGCCCAAAGTAACATGAGAAATTAAGATCATAAGTGAGTTGGCCTTTTTTTTTACATGGACACGATTTGACGTGACGTAAACATGACATGCAACACGAATCGCCAACCTTGGTTTATTGTTTTTGGATCTAGCTCTCCACCATTTTTCTTTTTCTGTTTCTCGTAAGAATATCGTGTTAGGTGGTGCATCACCAGATAGACCTAGCTGGTTCCACATAATCGGAACTGCTGGTTCCAGTTACAATAAAACCTAGAACAGGAACCAAACCAGCCCATCTTCGTGTTTGGGTGTGATTCCAATTCAATCGGTTTCTGGTCTGGTTTTGTATCAGTTCTAGATAGGTGTGAGCTTTTGGTTCCGGTTTCATTTGAAAAATTCAAAAAACAAATATTGTGGGGTTTTTAAAACCGGAACTGAAAAAGGACCTGGAACTGTTGGTTTTAGACCATCGTTCTCAATTTCTTTTCTGGTTTGATTCCTCGTTAGGTCCCAAGTTCTGGCTCAGTTCCGCTCCATTTCCAAATGGTTCGACCAGTGGTTTGCTCTGGTTCAACAGACCAGACTGGGTTCAAACTGCCCAACGAGGTGCACTTTCACATATCAAACTCTTAACCACTTGTATGAGAGACAACCACAAAGCGCCCTTATTATGATAGGCATGCTGGTGCTAGACAGAGCCCTACCGGATATGCAAACACTCATTATCGAACTGGCGACATTCAAGCCTAAGGTTCTTCCGAGTAGACCCACAGCCAGGAGAGCCCTTACTCCTGGTGCTCCGCTATTCAAACGATGAACATTTCCATCATCTTGCGCTTGGTCTCTATCATCATACTGTTAAATGTCTTTCTTTCAACGCAACTGCAATATCAGGTATTTAACTATTTAATTAATAAGTGAAAGCCTTCATTTTTTTAAATATTATTGAGGGCTCCCTACTTACATCTAATGAAAATTTGATGCTTGCATTCATGTTCTTGGAAGTTAAGGAAACGTGTCTAATGCAAATGTACACATGCTCTTGCTTTCCTTCTTCTTGTTAGTTAGCTCAAACAATGATCACCACCATCTTGATTATTTTTAATCCTTTTTATTTATTTATTCTTTTGTTTATTCAAGTGAAAGTGTGATCTTGTGAGAAGCAGCTTAAGGTGAATGAGTACCACAACAGGTGAATTACATCGTTTTCCAATTTCAAAATTTAGAAAAATGAATAAGAAAATACATATTACCAATTTGTTGGCGATAACCAACCTTGTTAGATCAGCTTGAACTGGGCTTAGATCTACGTAGACAGGCCACCCCCATGTAAATCATGGTACAGTTCTCACCTAATAAGCTGGTGGGTTTCCACCTAACTGCAGTTCGCATGTCGGGGGAGAAAAAAAAAGAAGGAATTCTTTCGTCAAAGATTGTACCTGATCTCTTATTATGTTAATATTTAACTCTGCTTATATTTTATTGATTTATCTATTGCTTTTGAGTTTTTTGATTCGTTCTTTTTAAGTGTTCGTCATCTAATTTCTCACACCTTAATGCTATTAAACAGTCTCTTCAAAATCTTTAAGCCACCTTAAGCATAGTTCTTTGGTTTTATCCTCTATTAGTTCATGAAATTTTATTTACAGATCCGGTCATTCCTCATGGTCTCAAAATCACTTTAACATCCAAACAACAATTGAAAATGCAAGTGCTGGTGGGACATATTTAACTTTAATTGAGTGGCAAAAAACAAGTAAATCAGTACAACAAGCAATAGCCCACCTGACTAGGGTGTTGAGTCACAGGTTGAAGGTCATGAGTTCAATACCTGTTTTGTGCATCTTGCTTCGGCCTCTTCATTGTACCAAACACAGAAAGAAGATAGAATATTGCTCTTAAACAATTAAAAAATGTTAACTTGTGGTGTAAGATTTCTTTTTCTTTTTCTTTTTCTTTTTCTTTGATGACTAAGAACCCTCTTTCAGCTAATCATCTCTTGGGTACATGGCCACCAAGCCTTAGTGCCAAACCTGACACAGACACGACACATCCACATACAAGTATAACCAGTTTCGGGTAGGAAATAGGTCAATTATTACAAAATAAGGCGGATATAGGCTTAAAAATCCCACCTCGATTCTTCTCCGATTCAGCGTCCTGTCCAACCAAGCCTGAAACTTAGGGAAGGATGACAATATTGGAGCCATCAAACCCGACCCGAATGGGGTGGGTATTACCAGGTTTTACTGGATTCATGTTTAGAGGAGACCCGAGTACATGATAGGATCACTAGCAAGTTTTGAATAGCAAGCACCCAACCCGTATTCATGTTCAGGCCTGATCCATTGTGTGTGCATGTATCTCATGTCGAATATCATTTGTATACAATTTAGATTCTATATGATGCAGTTATGTATATACTGTTACTTATACAATGTAATTTGTACATATACTGTAATTTATACATTTTGATATGTCACCTTGGGATCGGGCAAGGCCCCAGGGTGGAGCAGGTTCAGCTCCCCATGGAGATGGGTATGGGTATGGGTATGGGTTTTATGTAATGAATACGAGTACTGGATTGAGGTTAGGGTACAGGGTCGGGTACGAGTATACCCGTTCGACCTGCTCCTCATGCCATCCCTATTTACGGCCAAGAAGCTCTTCATGCAATAATGGGGACCCTACAAAATTCAGGCAGAATGGGGAAGGATTACCCGGCTGGTAACAATGTGGAGGGCAAAGCCAGCTAGCTATTCATGCTCGGGTATCAAACTCACGACATGCAACTTGTGATTCGAGTAATCTCGCCAGATAACCCATCGCTCTGATGCCTGTTGAATAATATCTACTTTAAGACTTAATGTGACTAAGGATGTTCATGAACCGGGGTGGTGCCGGGGATCAAAGTCTATGTCCTCATTCCCAATCTCCATCTTTATTTACAGGATCTCCATCTTCATTTACAGGTCCCAGCAGGGACCCATTGGGGAAAAGAGAGATGCTCAAACATAAGTTGGAGTTCACTTTTAGATATGAAATGAAATCTAATTTTCGTAAAACACGTTTAAATTAGAACATATTATTAGGATGAAATGTAGAGAATGATGATAAGTTCACGAATTAAAAAAAGAGGTAACACTTTCTTTTATTTGTTTTCTCTTGTAATTTGTTTTATTTTTAGATGAACCTAACTTTCTAAAATCAATTAGAGATAGGATCGGAACAGGGTTTCACGGGGCAAGAAGATGTTATTTCTACCCCCACCCGAATCCCCGTCGGAATTTTCCTCACTCTCTCTATCCCCGTCACCATCCCTTTTTCCAAATCCACCTTGTTCAGATTGGATTCCCACGAGAGCGGAATATCCTCTCCCTATTAACATCCCTAAATGTGCCTTATAAAAGCATCACCCAGACAGTCTTAATATGTCAAAGGCGTGTCAGCTCTATCAATCTTCCCACTTTCTAAAACATAGAGACAATAACACGCAGTGTGTTAGCTCATCTGGCAGGGCTCTCGGACTCCCCTGTCGCTGGTGGTGAATTCGATTCGCGGGCCTGTATGGGTGTGTCATATCATTACTAATATTAGTTGAGAAGAGCTCACATTAAATGAGCTGTGAGCTGAACAAGACCAATACACTCTTGCTTGATAAACGTAAAAAGCTTATAATTTGCAAGTAATTTTCATTAAAAGCTGGTTATTGTGCTCCACTAACTTAACAATTGTTACTTTAATAAAGTTTTGATGCAAGTAGAATGATGCTACATAAAATCACACCACACCTATTACAGCCATTGGTCCAATGCATTAATTTGAAGGATTTCAAAGTATCAACTTACCAGAGGAGGGACGCACAGAGAGTAATATGCACCAAGCAGACCAAACTAAAAGGCAATAATGCATAAAAGTCGCACAACAAGCAATAGCTCACCTGGCTAGAGGGTCGACTCACAAGTGAAAGGTCATGAGTTTGATGTCTGGAGCGCGCATCTGGCTTCGGCTTTCCAATTGTAACAAAAGGAAAATGCATAATTAAATGTTCAAACATCCAAAACAACCATAATACCACTTTGAAGACCTCAATAAGGACCTGAAATTAAAGCTCGTCAATGAACAAAGCATCCCATTACTGGGTTCTGTCTGGTTCATTCCTAGATCATTCATGTTTGGTTTATTAAAGTGAGAAATTAAATTGCCTATTGATAGATCTCTCCCAGTTATTACAGTGTGTGCTTCTGTAGGAATGCGCATGCAAGAGCCCCTTTTTGAGAAGGCACTCCTTCTCGCAGAACCACCGGACTATTATGACCATGCTTTCTTAGAGAGAGTTATCTCATGCCCCTTGGTATCTCTACCTGCACACTCCTGTCAATTTCAGGTTATACCATTTTGTTGGAGGTCGTTCGAGCTAACTGAACATAAAGCCGATATTTTGGGCTCAGTTCTGGTCATAAAAGCTTGTTCACTTTCATTTCTTTTCAATTTTTATGGACCAACATAATTGTATTAGGATATTTAAGGTAAATGAAATGTCATCTGCTAGAAACTTTTACACAAAAGGGTGACCACGGACCTAAGTTCACCTGGAAGAGAGGAACTCTATATTCATTGATTGGGCTTGAGTTTTGGCAATGAGGAATGGGAGGCACGCTTTCCACAAACGAAGATATATCACCTCCAGAGAATGAAAGAAGACCATAGGCCTCTCTTAATTAGACCCTCCCCAGATGGCCGTAGACGCGGACTGAGACCTCTTCCTTGCTGCTTGGCTTGATCACCAGGAGTTTGGAGATTTCGTCAAGCGAGAATGGAGAACCGAAGCAAAGTCAGACACTGGACGAATTCACCAAGGCGGTCAAGGATTGGAATGATCAAGTATTTATTTGGCTCTGAAATAAGAAGAAAAGGCACTTGATGGCAAGACTAGCTGGACTGCAGCGAGCATTAGAGGCCTCAGCTAAGCTGGAACAACTTGAGGTTCAGCTTAGAGGAGAACTCGACGAAGTTCTGGAGCAAGAGGAACCATAGGCTGGAAGCTTCAGTCCCGGTGCCAATGGCTTGCGCAGGGTGAGAGGAAGACGCGTGACTTTCACACGGTTACCATGCATCGCAGGAAGGCTAACAGGATCGAATGCCTAATGAGGGCGATTTTAAGTAAATAAGGGGCCGTTTACTTAGGGTATTTAGGAAAAAAATTCTCTCAAATTGGTTCGGCTTGGCTTGATAATGGATGACAAACCATCCCTGAAGAAGTTCGAATGGAGTCCCAGCCGTTACCTCCGCTTTTCAGAATAGAGAAGGACCCGAGAAATGAACAATGGTTTCTCGGTTCGTTTGGCTCATTTATCAGATCTATCTTTTCCCTTGGGTTGTGTTGCTTACTGCTCTGGCTTCGTTTTTGGCCTATGATTGAGACGAACTTGCATCCGAATCTAGAAACTCTTTTTGAGTGGGGCGAATAAGTTCTTGAATGGTTTGGGGTGGAGCGGTAGCTCACGAATCTTATTATAGGCTATAGATTTTAAGTTGATTTTTGAAATTTTAGGTGAGACGAGTACCCGACATTGGCTCAATGTCGATCCATCACTGTCGAGGCATGCCCGGTTTCCCATGCAAGCCAGTGGACCCTCACATTCTCTGTGTCCTAGACTGCACACTTCTCCATGTTGACTGATTTCTCTTCTCCTATACTCAACATGTATACAACTACACATACGCCTGCTTTGCTCTTTCATAATAAACTACAGTCTCATGGCTCTGGGGTCGGCCACGAAGGTGATCATAATCAAGATCGCACTCCTCTTTCTCTTTTCCTTCCTTCTGCTCTTTCTCTCTCTCTCTCAATATATATATATATATATATATATATATATATATATATATATATATAGTGATATATATATAGTGAGTGTGTGATTCATTATATGCAGTTGGTGGTGATGAGGGTTCAGGATACTCTTTCAACGTATCTATCAATGAAAGAGATATTGATGGGGCTAGTTCCAGTATTTCGGTGGCGGAGAAGTGGGTGAAGGATAACATCCTTGATGAGAGAGAATCAAGAAATATAGTTGTTGTTGGTGGTGGTTTTCTTTGTAATGCCAACTGCAAGGAATACTGGGGCTCTATTCTTCCTGCTATTGAAAATATTTATTTTTCACTGAAGAGATGGGGTTTAGAGGAAAAAGTCAAGGTCTCTACCATAATCTCTACCGATTGCTTAGACAACCCTCACGACCCACCTTCATCCAAGTTCAAAAAAGCTTTAGCTGACACCCACTTGAAACCGTTCCTGAACTTCCTCCAGAACACTAAAGTTATCTCCTTCACAAATTTTGATTTCTTTCATCACCTTCTCATATATCTGCACTAAGAAAAATGCGTCTCTCTTTAGACACAGTTTTAGTAAGAGAGAGTACAAGCAGCAGGAAACTTGCAATGAAGCCATATGCAGCAAGACCAACATCTCCATTATCACAAATAACAGCATCACCTATGTATCCTCCCTTTGGAATCTCTTTCCCACCCACAGTGCCTAAGAAAACTTCTCCTCCGCCTTCTCAAAAAGCGAACCCTCCTTCACTTTCCTTCACATTTGCACCAGAAAATGTAGATCCTATAAGTTTCCCAACAGAACCACCTGCTTTATCCCCCTCATTATGATGGTTTTGGTTTTCCTCCTTGTGGACCTGCTTATAAAGAGCCCAAAGCTGTGATAAAGAATTATGATCTCTGGTGTGTTTTGCAAAGCCTAGTGTGCCAGAGAACAAACTGCAGAAGAAAATGGAGTATGATTGTGGGGAAGGTGGTTCTAATTGTGATGAGATCGTGCCTCATGAGAATTGCTATTTTCCTAATCAATTGATCTCTCATGCCTCATGCGTTCAATAGCTACTGGCAGAAGGCAAAGAATAATGGGTGCACCTGTGATTTTGGTGGAACAGCAATGCTCATCAACTCTGATCCACGTATGTCAAGTTCCTTATTCTTTTTCCACTTTTTCCTTTTTTGAAAAATAAAGAAAAGTATTGTTATTAAAAACTGCAGATTCCAATAAAGAAAAAGAAACGTATAGTTAATTTAGTTGCACTAGTTTCGGGTTGGTTTCACAAACTAGACACCCGAGAAAAAGGAGATTGGCAACACCTTTGCTTTCGCATGCCTGATTGCAGGTACTTGTTTAATGCATCTTAAAGGCAACAACTATCATTCAATGTTTACTCATGTCTCATATATAAGGCCGGAGATACATCGTTTTCCTCTGAATAGAGACAGTCATACATACATAGCCGTTGAGGGGGCTGTACTCAACCATGAATGGGCAGGCCATAACAGCCATAATTACAAGACCGTTAATTAAGATTAATGTATTCAACAATCATGGAGAATCGACCATGCATAGAGCCAATCTCAGTCCACAGTGCCTTTGAAAATCGGGTTTCCTGCTTAACGGTCGCAACCATTCTAGTATACCAGCCTTTTATTTTGGAAATTATCACATGAACTAACTGCCTTGTCATGTTATTTTATTACAGATTTTTACTTTTTTCGTTGTTGGTTTCAGGTTTTATCAACTGCCATTATGTGCTAAAGTAAGAGCGGAAATGAAGATGATGTTGTTGATCCGTTTCATTAATCATGTGGTTCGAGATCTGTGTCTGGGTTAAGCATTAGAGTCAGGAGTTTGTTTCGTTAAGAGTTGATCAGCATTGTTAGATTGTGTTATTTTTGTGAATGTTTTTTTAGGGGACATCTGAAACCTGGCAGAAAAGCATGTGAGCATGTTACTGGATTAGTGTGCTCAAAATGAGTATTATATATATATATATATATGTGTGTGTGTGTGTGTGTGTGAGAGAGAGAGAGAGAGAGAGAGCATGTGTGTGCAATTTTGCAACTCTCTTACGCCCTCTTCTGCGGTGAAATGGTGCATGATGAGTAAGAAGAGACCGGCAATTGGTGGATGATCATGACCTCTACAAGGCAAACGGGGCGTAAGAGAATTGCACACTACCTCCACTCATGCTAACCTGAATGTGACTTCTTGTTGAGCTCCAGCCAAGCTCGAGTACAGCTTGAGCTGACTTCAAGCCTGGAGATTGAAGTTCCATTATGGTCAATCTCAAGTTTGAGCTGATCATTTCTTAAACAAGCTAAGGCAAGCTTGCCTATGCTCAAGTTCAAGTTGGCTATATTAGACCTCTATACCTAGGAGTTGCCCATGGCATTGCACAACTCAAACCGCTGCTTATGTTCAGCCCATTAGCTCATCTAATTCAGGCTCAGCATAAACCAAAACTAGCTGAACATGAGTTTCTATTTCGAATTTATCGTTCAACTTGTAATATTATAATTATCATCACAAAATAAATGACTGAGACTTAAACAAACAAACGACAACAACTAAGCCTTTTCCCATACTAGATGGGGTCGGCGATTGGCACTTAAATGAACAAGAATTTTTCTTGCAACCTTATTGTATATTAAAGGATAGGACCATTTGCTCCGTGTATAACCTGCCAGTTAATTTGGTTACATTGTTTTCTATCAAGCACGCACACACACACAAACATGCACAACTGCATATACTTGACAAATTAAGCTTATAAGAACCGACCCCAACGAACAAGCACTTATCAGCCGGATAATCGGGTAATAACAGAACTGGGTGCAAGCCAAACAAGAAACAACTCAGTTCGTTTCCAAACCCAAGTATCTGAGAGCATGGGGAGCATCTTTTAAGACATAATGTTGGATCACTCGGCAAATAAAATAACAAGAGGAACCCATGAAGGCCATAGACGATACCCCTGGCATCCTCGTTTCGTTTTTCTCAAAGAAAACGTGTTCAGGAAGTGATCTAATCTCTCACGGAGCAAAAAGAATCAGGCTTGGCACTTTAAACCAGGATACGTCGATTTAAAATTGTAAGGAAAAAAATGTTTGTATTGCTAAATGGTCAGAATGTCATAATATAGTATGTTATTATTTTATATTGAAATCATCAAAAACAGTTACTCAGCAAGATAATTGTGAGACTTATATATACAGATTTTCTGTGACAGAAAGTCATTTAACAGCATCCACCCATTTCACCTGCTTGCTCAGCAGAAAAGTGTGCACATAGCTTGGTCACCATAAAAAGAGGGAAATCGCTTGCATCTCAGAGAATATTGTCCCACTTAACATTTACATTTTAAAATTTCTGCAACGCTGAATTTCCCACTAGAAAAGATAGTTACATCTAAAATATACAAATAAACTAAATCATGGCTATCTACACATAACTCGCAGACCACGTCTAGATGAGAACATCCAGGCACCAGTTTTAGTTAACTCAGGAAGACGAAATGGATTTTGTCTTCCTCTCGGCCCATACAGAAGGAGAATCATGCCTACTTGAAGTTAATTTCCTTTAGGTAGAACAAGAGCAATTAGGCATTCAACAGGTTCCGCATTGATGCCAAGCATGGTACACATTTCAAGGGAGTGAGGAAGAATGAAGAGCAACCTTGCCCACATGGTTGTCCCAGCGGAAATCTTGATTACTCCAGCACACTCTCGCTGCTTTAAATAAGAAATGAAGTCCTGAAACTGCAGCAAAGTTATATAACCATGATATAAGCACATGAAGTTTCACAAAGTCATCATCAGAATGTAATTAATAAGATTCATTACAGAATGTAATTTCCGCAACAATAGAAAGCGTTCATGGATGATGCAGATCTTTAAAATGGAGCAGTGCATCGAGTATTTTATGGAAAAAGAAGATAGCCTTGATTAGAAAGTCAAGTATTACAATGCAACGGTACAACCAATAATATTAAGTGATGTAAGTGGTACAGTTGATCACCGACTTGCAGAAAACAAAGAGTAGAATCAAGATATTGAGGTGGATGTACACCCGATCCATTGGTTGGGTGGCATCAATACCATAAAATTTGAGAGGGGAAATTAAGGTGGAATGGAGTCATTGGTCATATAGATAATGAAGCTCAAAAGCAAAGTATGAGAACCTTGATTATAGGCACTAAATGATCAAGAAAAGCTTAGAAAATGTTGAAAAGAAACATTAAACATAATCTTGCTCTCTTGGAGTTAAATGCAGGTAAGACCTGATCATAACTGTCACTAAGAATCACACATGGACAATCACACTAGCACGGGAAAGGCTTGGTTTTTGTTGTACTAGATTATTTGATACAATTAACAATCATTTATAAGATGCAACAACAAAAATCAGAAATCAAACTTCTGCTCAGAACATACTTCGTGAATTTAAAAAAGAAAGTGTCTAAAAAAGGTGTCGAGAATTGAAAAGGACAAGTAGATAACGAAGAAAGCCAGTAAAGTATCTGGAAAACAACAAACTAATACATCAGTTCGAAAGAGAACTTTGAAACTATAAATGAAGTACAAGAAGCATATATCCATTTTGAATTGAGACTCCAATCTCTCCTTCTAGTTAACCTTACAAGACAAGGATCAAAATTAGATATTCATATGACATATCATATGACTCCACAATTAAGATTCCTAAAAGAATAGTTAAAAGTAAGGTGCTGTAAACAAACATGACAGTTACACTTGTTAATTTAGTGGGTCAGCTTATAAAGCATCACATCTTGATATTCAGTTCCAGACATGAGTCCTTGCAGCACTGCCTAAGCTGGGTCGCTGCCTGGACATAGTGGACCTCAAGGGATTTTACCAGTGAAAGAATGAAGCAGGAACCAGCAAGCCAGCACAGTCAACCCACCTAAGCTGTTAGCTGGAGTCAATGTAAAAATTGTATTATATCATACAATATGAGTTTATTGTGTGTCATATACTAGAATGATACAGTACAAGTAAGTGTATCATATTTGACCATTTATTGGACTGTATCATACAAGTCAATTTTGATTTTTCTCAACATATAAACCCAAGACCCACAGGTTTTTTTAGGTATTCTACCTACTCTCAAACCCTTTTTTACAGCCTATGTTTGCTCCCATACCTTTTCCTTATCTTCCATTTGCTTGATTTCGTAGAAAAATAGCACTTTTTTCTCTCAAACTCATAAGGGTTTTTGTCAAATGTTTGACGTACTCCCTTTCTTTTATTCTTAATCCTTTTTCACCCAACTTTTCACTTGAAAAAATTAGGTTTTTCATAGATTTCGAGATTCCACACTTTCCTAAAGCCTTTTTCTTGTGGTAGTAGGTTCTTGTCCCACTGCAAGAGTCCATGTTTTCCCGATGACTACAAGGGGTGGTAGAGAATGTCCTAGCAGTGTTGTTTGTACCGTATCATGTATCATTTTTCTTCATGAAACAGATGTATCGTATCATATCATAAATTTTAAAAATATGTTAAAAATAAAAAAACAATTCCTATAAATCAAAATTTCCGTTAATATTAACATTGATTCAAATTATAAGCACTAAACAAGTAGCAAGTATTCTTTAAATTAATAACTTTCATAACTAAAAAAGAAGAATCACATTATTTTGGAAACCCTTTTGTTAAAATGGTAACCTTCATTGATTTCTAAAAATGCATTGAAAAGTGAAAACCATTGTCCTCTTCTGGTTTTGATCTTATTTAGAAATTAAAAGATAAAAGACTATATTTAGTATTTTATTTCCACTTTCAGGTATAGAATGAGATTAATGCTAATGTCAGGCATATTGACATTGACTCCTCGCTTTTACATCATGCTCACATTATTTTGATGGGAATCAGCTTGATGTCTTTCATTTATCTGCAACTTAAGGAAGAAATAGTTAGAATATAGCATTTTAGCACTATATAAAACGCTATAGCGGGTGACACGCCAGGGTTGCTAGAGCATTGGTAGCGGACATTCGTATTTGGGTCGGGTCGATTGGACCGACCCAACCCAACCTACTTAAATAAGTTAAAACCCTCGAGCCTCATCAACATCTTATTTTTCGCACCTCTCCCACCTCTCGGTTGTCATCGGCTGCCTCTGCATGATTGCATCCACCGGTTGCTTCTACGTAACTGCATCCACCAGTGCCTTTGCATGATTGTGTCCATCGGCTACCTTCGTTGCCTATCTCTCCCACCCCTTAGCTGCCACCAGCCACCTCAGTGTGATTGCGTCCACCGACTGCTTCTGCATGACTGCGTCCACTGACCACCTCTACATGACTACGTCCACCGGCCGCCTTTGCCTGACTGCGTCCATCGGTTGCCTCCGCTTGTTGATAAGAGGTGGTGTTATTGTGCCCTGAAAAAGCTTATTTATTCTTAATGCATCAATGTGGTATGCTTCCTTTATTTACATAAGAATGTCGAGTTGAGGAACCCGGTGAGATACATACTTGGGTATAACTCCTGACCCCTCTGAGAGAGCCAATACCCTTGCGGGTGTATTATGCCCCATTATGGAAACACTTAAATTTTTACTTGAAACTTCCATGTTTATGTCAAGTACCAAGGAATTATTTCATTTCTTTGCCTTTATTTTTTCTACTTTTCCATAATTTATTTATTCTAATTTTTATTATAGTGACTATGGAATCATAATCAAGTGCATTCACTATGTAACTTATTCTTCCATCTAATGCATCAAGGTTCAAGAATCTGATTGCTTCTCTTGTCTTTGTGTAATGTACTTGTTCCTAGTTCATATTTTCGATGAATGAAATTATTAATTTAGGAAGTTGTGGAAGGTTACTAGTTGTTCTATTATGGTTGTTGACACGTGGTCAGTGTAAATCAATAGTGAATTTCTTGATCTACTATCCAAAGAGGACATTGTTTTTGAAATCATATAACCCATCCCATATTAATAAAATTGTAAATAAATTGCTCCCTATTTATGAAGATGTTGAGGATGTCGATGTTGAAATTGTTGTTCAATTCATTATTGATAATGTTGCAATTTTTAGAGCAGCTGATAAGATGCTTGAGACGAACCATCCATCCTTAGTGTGGATTCCATGTATTGCACATTGCATATACTTAATGTTGTTATTCATTATTGACAATGTCGCAATTGATCTTGTACAAGATTGTACAACATTCATTTAGAGCTAAGTATACATAGTGTTGAAGAGTTTGGAAAGCCACTTGCAATACAACTTCGCTCACAGACACAAATAGGTATGTTCTATTGATAAATTATAAGCTATTTGATTTTAAATTGATTATAGCTTGTATTGCTTCTTAATTCTTATTATTATATTTTATTTTAGATGAATGGTGGACTCGCTTTGGTGTACGCACCGAACTTGTCGAGGCTTGCTCAAAATATATTGAGCCAAACAGTATATACATATATATATATATATATTATGGTATTTTATATAATGCCTGAATACTTTCAGTTACATATATCATCTCAATGACTTATTGGTGCATATCAACCAAAATTGAATAATTCCGCTAGTATGTGACGAAATTTAGACTGTTCTACCATACTCAGCTATATATCATAAATGATTTATTGCATGATATATGACTTAATGTATGTGATGACAAATCATAAAGTATCAAATTAGAAGAAATGAATAAGAATGGCTATGATATTCTCCTATTGTTATAAGTGATGTATTTTGGAATGTTGGATTCTAAAACTGTGATGATATATGCGATTATGGGTCTTTTTTCACTTTTCTTTGATATAAGTGATGTATTTTGGAATGTTGGTATCTAAAACTGTGATAATACATGTGACTACGGCATACGGATCTTTTTTCACTTTTCTTTGTTATGCATTACATGCCTCCCGTTGTCCTGTTTCAACTTTTACGCTTTGAGCACAATATTTGGTTTTTCCTATTCCTTTTACAATATTCAGGTCTTATGTTATTTACAACTTTGACAAGAATTTATAAGGTTATAAAGTTAATCGTGCTTGAGCAAGTATAACTCCCAGAATAGGTGACATCCTGAAAAGTCATTTTTGTTGCACCCCTCTAGTTAACGCTCCTGGTGTGGACAACCATAAAACCATTTCGTTAAGGCTAATTGATCCTCAAACCAAGTAATCGTGTCTTGCCTTGTATCAATTTCCCGTGTCACATAAATATTACGAAAATGAGTACAAGCAGAAATTGCAAGTAAGAACCAAAGTAATGAGAAACAAGAAAATCAGTCACTATGATTGAAAGAAGAGGATAAAAATGTAAGAAAAAACTTAACAATGAACAGCCAGAAAATCAACTTACTCCTTTTTGGTCAGCTGCAGTAAAAGGCAGTAGTCGACAAACCTCTCTCTGCATCCAACAGGAAATAAACAATCAGAACTCTCTCTCTCTCTCTGCTGCCATCCCCCCCCCTCCAAAAAAAAGCATTACAAGTTAAAAATTGGAAATGAATGGGCAAGCCTTGCAATTCGGTGCATCACCACCACAATAGCAATCTCGCGGATGAGTTCACACACACACAGAGGCATCCATGTGCTCCCAAACGAATGCACATGTGCAAGCACACGATGCTACAGAAGGAGGTTAGAAAGCAACTTATGAATTATCTACCTGTAATATAGGACCCAGTGAGCGGTCTAAAACAAGGAAAGCCAATAATATACAAATGATCACGCCCCAATGGTGTTGTATCACAATCACTTCTATAATTCTATTAGCTTGAAAGTGTTTGCCTCGCATCTACCCCATGTTCAACACTTGTAAAAGATTAGAGTCTAGATACAACGTTACAGGCAAGGTGGGGAAAACATCCTTTTTTTTAGAAACGTATTATCAACAAACAGAGTTCATGTTGAAAGACAATATATATTGTTAGGAGAGGTTGTTGATCCTTGTCAGCATAGTTCAAGGAAATTAGTATTATAATCTACAGGCATGCAAACATGTGGGAACGGAGAAAAGCAATCAGCCATCTAAACTTACAGGAAACGCCCCCCCCCCCCCCCCCAGTACTATCCACAGCCTGCATTATGCCAGGTTTCACAAGAAAAAAGAAATCATGCACACTCTAATATCGAAAGTAAATGATTGGAGAAACATCATACTTTTCTCCACATACCTTTTCAGTTTATTTCCAGTATACTGCAAAACAACTAGGGAAGATGTGTGCAGGCAAGAAGATGAAAATAATATACATTCAAAATTATAATGATAATAAATACAATTTATGTCCCATAGTTTCAAAGACTATTTTTGACCCGCTATGCTTTATGGTTCCAAGTGTTGGGCAGTTAATTGTTAATATGTACAAAAGATGTTTGTAGCAGTAGCAGAAATGAAGATGCTGAGACAGATGAGTGGTCACACAAGGAAAGATTGTATATGTAATGAGGTTATTAGAAACAAATTGGGAGTAACACCAATAGATGAAAAAATGAGGAGAAATTGTTTAAGATGATTTGGCCACATAGAAAGATGACCAAAGGAAGCTTCGGTAAGAAGGTATAAGAAACTCGATTGTGAAAATATTAAAAGAAGAAGAGGAAGACCACAAGAGTGTTGGAAGGAAACAATAAAAAATTATTTAACTTATATTGAGTTAAATGTTAGCATGACACATGATTGAGCTTTACGGAAACAAAGAATCCACGTAGCCGACCCCATCTAGTATGGGAAAAGGCTAAGGCTTAGTTTTTGTTGTTACTTCACAGACTACTTTGGATTGAAAGTCAGTATGTGTTAGTAGGATAAGGCTGCTGATTGTCTGCCAACACATTTCAAGAGATAAATTTACAGGCACACAAACATACTGGAAATGGAAAAAAGCAATCAGCCTTCCAAGAGTATGGGAAGAAATATGTAGCCTTTATCCAGAGCTTGTATTCTGTTGTTTAAGAAGAAAAAATTTATGCACACTACTAACATTAATCATGCCCGAGAAGAGGCAGAATGGAACCAAAGAATTTGAAGGCTAACATAAGAACCCACAAAAAGGAATAACAATCTCCATTCAACAAACATTCAAAACAGTACCTTATGAGGAGAGATATTAGAAAAAGTTGACTTCACATGTCTAAAGTATGTCCGCTTTGTAACATCCAACTTAGCTGGCCACCTGATTTACCAATGCGATGGCAAAAAGTTAGAAGGTTGGCCCAAGAGTTTTCTCTCTTTTATGTTAAAAGTATTTCAAAAACAGGAAATGTGCAGAAAAGGAAAGCCCACAATCAGATACATACTCCGCTGGCTCGGGCAGGGAACTTTTATTGTATCTACAAGCATCAGAGTCCTCTCTTTTTGCAAATACTGTACAATAATTAATACCACTTTTGCACAAAAAGCCATGCCATTGGTGCTGTAATATATGTCCACTTGGCATATCTAAAGGAACAGAAAGAGGTTGAAGAAGGGGAGGAGGAGAACTAGGCGGAGGTGGAACTGATGGTGGTTGTGATGGTGGTGGAGGTGGTGATGGGATTGATGCTATTGGAGGGTGGAAATCATTTGGCAGCAGAGGAGGAGGTGGTGGCGGTGGAGGTGGTACAGGTGGAGGAGCCGGTGAGCCAACCAGTTGTGGAAAATTATGCAATGGGCCACCTGTCAATTGTGCAAGTGGAGTCACAGAAGGTAGAATAGGGGGACGGATATAAAAGTTTGGATTAAACCCTGCATTGATCACTGGCGCAGTTGAAACCTGATTTGTGGATGAAGAATTTGGTGCTTGAGCAACCCATGGAATGCTTGGAGGTACATAGCCAGGGCGTACAAAAGGTGGAGCCGGGATTGGTGGAGGCAAAATAGGTGGGTTTGGAAATAATGGAGGAGGGCGTAAAATGCCTGCAGATGATGATACTTGGTGCTGAAACCCAGGCTGCTTATATGACCAAGTGTTCTCGTTTTTCTTTCCAAGTGACGAGATTTCGGGCACATGTCTCGCTGAATCAACTGTGGGATTGTTAAGATAGCCATTTGATACATCAACAATTGCTGATTGGACATTTGATGCTGAAGGCTCTTCTGCTATCTTAGTTTCAAATCCCTCAAAAGTCTCAGTTTTTCTTCTTCCGCCTTCCATCATGTCAATGCTGCTTGATGATGCCCAAGTGTACTGTATGGAATTAGAAGTAGAATTCTGGGCAGATGTACCTGCTGCATCATCTTGTTCAGGTGGCCTGACTTCATGAATTTTCCCTGAACTAATTATGGATGAAGGTTGAGGCAGTGATGCGTTCTCCCAAGCTGATGAGTGTAAGTCATTATGAGATTGCACATATCCAGAAGCGTTTGAGCTTCTTGTGCCAAGCTGCCTCTCATCGTGATGGAATGGAGAACTTGCATCACTGTAGAGAGAGATAGAGGAAGGGAAAAGAGAATAAGTATACATCCTTTCCAAACAGAAGTTAACCCACGACATGATGAAAACAACAACCAAGCCTTTTTCCCATATTAGATGGGGTTGGTTACATGGATTATTTGTTTCCACATAGCCCTATCATGTGTCATGCTAGCAGTTAACTCAATATAAACTAGATCATAATTTTTTCCAACGCTTTTGTGGTCGTCTTCTTTCTCTTTTAATATTTTCACAATCTAATTTTTCATATCTTCTTACAGGTGCATCCTTTAGTTATCTTTCTACATGTCCAAACCATCTTAAACAATTTTCCCTCATTTTATCGTCTATTGGTGCTACTTCCAATTGGTTTCTAATAACCTCATTATGCATACGGTATTTCCTTGTGTGACCACTCATCCATCTGAATATTTTCATTTCTGCTACGGACATTTTTTACACATGTTTATTTTGTACATGTTCATTGATGATTAGCTATCCAACACTCAAATTCATAAACCATAGTAGGTCTATATTTACCGTTAACTTTAATGATAACTTCTTATCACACAAAATACCTTATGCTCATCTCTATTTTAACCAACCAGCATTAATTATATGGTTAACATCTCCATTAATTTTTCCATCACTTTAAAAAATTGACCCTAAAAATTTAAAACTTTCCTTGTGAGAGATACATTGTGTGACAATATTAATTTCTATGTCCTCTAAAGTACCCAAATGATCAACCTTACCTTTCATATATTTTATCTTTGTTCTACTAAGTCGAAATCCTTTACTTTATAACGTTTCTCTCCATAGTTCTAATTTCCAATTAACTTTTTTCTTAGACTCATCCACCAACACAATATCATTTGCAAATAACAGAAACCAAGGTCCTTCATCTTAAATATGTTTTGTTAACTCATCAATGACCAATATAAATAAATATGGACTTAAAGTTGATCTCTGATGTAACCCAATATTAACTTCAAAGGAATATGTCATTCATTCATGAGTCATCATACAAGTTTTCCATCGTAAATATCTTCTATAAGATTTATGTATGTCAATGGGATACCTTTCTTTTCCAAGGTTCTCCAAAGAACATCTCTTGGCACCCTATCATAAGCCTTTTCTAAATCAATAAATATCATATGAATGTTCTTCTTTTTTGCTCTAAAATGTTTCATAAGACATCTCAATGGGTGAATCGCTTAAATAGTACATCTATCAGGCATGAATCCAAATTGGTTCTATGTTATACTCGATACTTGTCTTAACCCACGTTCAATAATTCTTTCTCATAATTTCATAGTATGACTCATTAACTTCATACCTCGATAATTCAAACAATTCTGAATATCTCCCTTGTTAGTATATATGGGTATAAGTGTACTCGATCTCTGTTCCTCGGACATCTTTTGGGTTCTCCATATTTTATTAAATAGTATTGTGAGCCAAGTGAGCCTCACCTCTCCTAGGATTTTTCAAACTTCTATATGAATATTGTTTAGATCTAAAGTTTACCAACCTTCATATATTTAAGAAGCCTTTTAACTTCATTCTTTTGAATACGCCGATAGAAATTGTGGTTTATATACTTTTTTGATTTGGCTAACTCTCCTAAGCTAATACATATTTTTATTAAAAAATTTATAGAAATAATTTTTCTATCTATTTTTGTATCACCATTCACCGTTAAAATCTTTTCTTCCTCATCTTTGATGCCTCTAACAAAAATAAGATCCTTAGTTTTCTTATCTCTAGCCTTAGCTATCCTAAAAATATCTCTTTCACCTTCTTTTGAGTTAATCTTTTATATAAATCCTCTCAAATTTTGGCTTTTGATTCACCAACGGCCTTTTTCGCTTCTTTCTTTGCTTTCTTATACGCCTCCCAAGTTTCACTAGTCTTCTTAGTATAATACAATTTGAAATATGCCTTCTTTACCCTGATTTTATCTTGCACCACTTCACTCCACAAGCTTTTTTTGTACTGGTACGCCTAACATATCTTTTACCCCTTCCCTAATATGTATAGCCATATTGTTTCATATATTAGAATGTGTACCTATATAATTCCAAGAATCTCCTTGAAGAACTTTATTTTTAAATATATTTGCTTTCTACCATTTGAGGTTCCACTATATAGTCTGAATAGCTCTATCATATGCACTCTATTCTTCTTTGTCTACTTTTTACCTATAAATCCATTACTTAAAGTCGATGTTGAGTAGTTAAGCTTTCTCCTCGAATTAGCTTGCAATCTTTACAACATAATATATCTTTCTTCCTACAAAATAAATAATCAATTTGTGTTTGTGATAAGTTACTCTTATAAGTAATTAAATGTTCATCTCATTTTTTGAAAATTGTATTGGCTATAAAGAGATCAAATAATCTTTACCCTACCCTCCTCATTTATATCCCCAAAACCATAATTTTCATTAATACCTTATATCCTAATCCATCTTTACCAACATGTCCATTTAAGTCTTCTAAACAAATCATCTCCCTTTGTGGAATTTTTTGAATTACCTTATCTAACTCCTCCCAAAAAGCCTTCTTTATATTATCTTCTAATCCTACTTGGAGTGCATAAAGTAAGACCTATATTCAAAACCTTAACTCCTAAGGGTAATTTCACCATCAGAATTTGGTCACCATATCGTTGTATGTCTACTACATTATCCTTTAAATCTTTATTTATAATAATACCAACTCCATTTGAAGCCTTTTTCTTTCCCGAGTACCATAATTTAAAACTTGTATTCTCAATCTCCTTTGTTTTTTCTCCAACCTACTTTGTCTCTTGTAAAAATAAAATATGAAATTTTCTCCGAATCATAGTATTTGTCACCTCCATTAATTTACCGATCAATGTTCCGATATTTCAAGTACGAGTCTTAGGACTAGTTTCCTTATCCCTGGCATCCATGCATTCCAAAAATACGAAGACCCTTGTTGTAACTTTTCACTACATTCAGGCAACGATGTAGTGGGATTAACTTCTTTACCCACACTCGTCCATAATGTGGGAACCCTCTCTCCAATTGATTCACTACCTTCAGGCGAAGATGTAGTGACCCTTGCTTATTGTTCACTATATTCGGGTTTTGCTGTGTATCGCTACGAGGGAATGCCCCCAACCCAATGCTCATAATTTGTAGAATCCATGGTATATAAGTCCGACAAAGTTTTACGATGGTTGTCGAAAGCCTAACACAACCCTCCTCTATCAGGGCTTGGGAGCGGCCATGCAAGGGTGATCCCTTACATGGTGAAAAGAGTAAAGTATTTTTGCCGACAATTTAGCCCATCACTGTGAACCAGTCACCCACATACCAGAAATCACAGGTTCATAAAACATTGGTAAGGGAAAAAGTTTGGCCTATTTTCCAAACAAGCTCCTTGTGAAACATTCTTCATAATCATGAAAAAGAAAACTACCAAAACATCTTAGGCACCTTCACTTTAAGCCTTCCAAACACCACCGAGCATCATATGGACTACTTTGAAATCCACATAACTACAAAGAATATGGGTGTTAAAATCATCGCAATGGTAGCAGATTGTTTGTAATTCAGAAAAAAAAAAGGTTTCATTTTAACCACTGAATCACATAAATTGGCAACTCCTGAAACATAGGCAGCATGTTCTCTTTTATTTAGTGCTAGTCAAGATGGTGATTTCAGGTAACTTAAATTACTTAATATGTTGACTTCAGATGTTCTCCACATTTTTATTCATGTCTAAACAAGAACCCCAACAAAATGTAGCATAAAAAGAGATGTTATTTTTCTTGAGACTACACACAACACTTCCTAGTTGAACAAATAGTGATGGACTGCTCATTAAGTTTTTCTAAGATGAATGACTCCCTAATCTCTGCAACTAACTGATAGATGCTGAACTCCACTCGATATTTGAGTCATGATTTCTTTTCTTTTTCTTTTTTCTTCTTTTATAGAAATGGTCAACTTAAATAAGCAAAGTAAAACAAGTAAAGATATATTTGAATCACGCTTCTGTAATTCACGGGCAAGGTCTCTGGTTAGAGTCCAGGATGGCCACAGCCATACAAATAGTTGCTTCTATTCAATATCTCAAGTCCCAAAATTTGTTATATCTACTTAATTTCTTTTGATCTTCTGGTCGTTGTAGTCATGAGTCTTCAACTTCTATTTTTGGAGACACCTCCCATTATGCCAAGAATCTAAGATCATAATCTAATTGCAATTTATTCTCAGTTAACATGTCATGCACTTCAACCCACTTTCATTATCTAAGAATGACAATCATTCCTATGGTGGCAACCATTAGAAGAGATGCCTCGCAGAAACAAAGATAAGAGAGACATTAACACTTCGTATAAAAGACAAAATGTAACAGTTAGATCATATAACATAGGTGAAAGTAAAATAATAAGGAGAGACGATAAAAAAGACAGACCTGAAATCAACACTAAAGAACAACCCTGGGCATCCTTGGATATTCTTCAATGCTATTTTAGCCGCATCTACACCACTAAACTCAACAAAGACATCAGTTCCCCAGGGCGAGATTGTCCTTGTTAACCTTGTAACTGACCCAAAATGACCAGCTGCAAGACTGCAGACAGACATGATGTCGTCATCTGTTAAAAAAGGAGATCTAACATCAGGCCAGTTGATCTTCAGTGTGTTTGATGGTTCACAACCTTCATCCTTCAAAGCATTTGTGTGAAATTTTCTATGTTGCTGAGGAATGCTGTATTTTGCATACAAAGATGATAATAATGATGATAATGAATACATGTTAGTCATAGAATGGTCACTTGAGCTATTAACTACTGCTTTGACATGTGGTGAGTCAGGCAAACTGTTTGGTGAGATCTTGGCACTGTTTTTTCTGAAGTCAACACGTATCCTTGCAGATCCAAATCTTGCACCATCCAAATGACATCTTGCAAGATCTGCAGCTTCATGTGAACGGAAGTCTATCAAAAAGAATCCTTTTTCTCGAGCAAATGTCCATCCAATGGTCTCCCCAAATCTTGAAAACGCACCAATGATCTCTTCATCCAAGACAGACCCATCTATGTTGGATACAACAAGTTGACAGCAGGGGGCATCATCCCACCTAACATTCACGCTAATGTTTCTGCCACACAAATCGTGATAACCTTTTCCTTTCCGCTGCCTTCTTATAAAAGATATTGCAGCAGCAGCTTCTTCAGCCGTTTTGAATTCCAGAAGCAATGCACTCTCACTATTTAGGTCAGTAACGATGTCAGGTCTGATTGAGCAAATAGCAAACAAGTCATGTAGCATTTCTTCCCTGGGATAATGATTGGTCACTTTGCCAACATAAACATGGCAACTAATTCCAACAGCAACACCACTCACAGTTCCTCTGCTACCAAGTCCTGCATCTAAAAATCTTATACGATGTGAGGCACCTAAAACAGATGATCCTCGCATGCATTCACGAGCTTTTATAGCATCCATTATGCATCTGTACTCAACCAAGCCAAACTTCTGAATAGGGAAAAAGATGAAATTTTCAGTAGGACCAAACTTCTCAAACTGCAGCCTCACCAAACCCTCTGTTGCATCATGTCCAACAGAACCAAACCAAAGTTGCTTTGAAGCAGAGAATACATCCATAGCAGCAGGATCTCCATCCAAGTACCAAGTAACATGTCGGGTTGGTGCAGAATGGAACCGGAGAGGAAAAGACTGCTTTGGAGAAGTTAAGCTTCCCATTGAGGCCCTCATCACTGGAGAGCTGAGCTCACCAGGAAAATGTTTGTCATCTTGAGCTGTTTTATTGATCCCTACTGATGAAACATGCCTCATGTCTATTCTCTGCATTGATGATTGAAATGGCTGGGACTCAAGATCCTTTTGTACGAACGGCCTGACTTCATTCTCTATTTCTGCTGTGATTGTCTCCCTCATGCAAACTGGGCCTCCAGAATCAGAACTTACATCAGCCTCAGATGTCACAGATACATCAGGCACCAGATTTTTCACCAAGCCTTTATCAGCAGAATCTCTTCTGTCATGCTGAGAATCCTTTGCATGCGATTTATCTATCACTTTACAATCGTGGTCAGATGCATCCATTGAATCGACATAGCCAGAAGCCACCTCATGCATCGAATATTGTCGGTTTATATACCTTGATGAATCAGAATTGATGTCACTAATGTCTTCTTCAGTTTCTAGACCAGAAACAAGCTCTGAGAAAGATTCAAAAATTGACCCCAGGGTTAAAGACACCTCTGAGGCAACTTCCTTGGAGGCTGTTTTACACAATTTCTTATACCTTGAAATGATCCAATTTCTCAGTGAAGGATCCTTATTAACAACCTATATGGTAAGCAAAACAGCAATGAGAAGGAATATAATATTACACAAACACACACATGAAATAACTGAAGGAAAAAGCATCAAAAGTTCCAAATGACTCAAAGAGGCATGTCACTAGATCAAATCAAAGTCATGAATACCAATCTCAGCAATTTCCCTGCCAGAGAAAATCCTGGGATATCACAAAAAAATTATTTTTTCATAAAACCTTCAGAGTATAAAATTAACAAACAATCATTTGGAGAATAAAGATGAAATGCACGTCCTTCACTTGGTAATATCATAAAATATGAAAACTAGCTTACACAATTGAGACGTCAAGCATGAGAGAGACGTTTAATGGTAGACAAAAAAGCTTCAATGAATGAACTGTGGGCAGACAGACACCGGTTTTCATCAAGATTAATGACAAAGGCAGCATGCAGATAGACCTGACACCATCTGACATCAGTCATATATCACTCATATGAGGAACAGTGGCATGTTTTAGTTACAAGTGCATAAAACCTCTTCTCTGCTCACAATCTACTACAACCGTAATACCTTTTTAGATCTGAATCCTGATACCAGTTCACATCATTCACACGTGGGAAACAGCATAATGTTTTCCCACACAAGTGCCCAAAACCCTTCACTCCGCTCACATTCTAAGCTACACATAATGTTTAAGTGAAGTACATCATTAAAGAGGTTCTATCACATTCAATGAGGTTGGTGATACATGGCGCCATTAATTACACTATGAATGAAGCTTAAGGCTCATAATGGTCATGGGTTGAGAATCAGAATTCAACCCTATGACAGCATCCCAAGTTGTTCATCATTAGCTCAGTGGTAGAGAGGTCAAGTGCACTTATCTGACAGAATTACAGAGAACCTTTCTCTAGAATCTCTACAAAAATGTGAATTAGGAAGGATTGGACGAGTTGATCATATTCACAATACACCCAAAAACAACATAATGCTGGTACCAGTGGGATTCTGGCCGCAATATGGTAATAATAAATAAAGAAGGACATTTCTGAATCCATCTCATCCTTTATCCTTCTTAAGGAGATTAATTGAAGGGCTCACTTTGGCATAGTTTAGTCTACTACAACTTCCTCCATAAAATGGAAAACGGGAATAATTTCTTTCAATATTCACTTGTTATTAACTTATTATTACATAGTAACCCTAGAACTGAGCATACATGCTTATTCCTATGAGAAATGAATAGTAGATCAGTCACCTAGTAATTATTCTTATATTATAGCCAACCTAATTTAGCACTTATTACCGGTTAAGAGCATGTTCACAATGCATATGCTGGCTGAAAATACTGTTGAGGCAGTGCCAAAGGGTGGCTATATAAATAACCCCTTTTGTGTAAAACCTCCCAAGAGGAGCGGCTCCAAGCCCCTTCCTCTCTCTCGCGCGTGGGCACATATACATGCAAACACAAACACACTTTCTGTGAGTCTGTAATGATTGATTATTAATGACTAATCAATAATCTATGTTTGGGATATTTTCTTGATTGGGTTGGGTTTTATGACAAGTAATGAAATAGAATAAGATGTATCTGCAAACTTCCTTTGATCTGGTTGTATTGTTTTAAATGAATCTGGATTACAGAGTAGAGCATAACCATAAATTAGATGTTTTCAATTAATTAGCCAAATAAAATCAGAGATGTTTTCATTGTGGTGTTTATGCTTATTGCAGATATATACTTTTGTATTATTGTTATCTTTTCCCTTTGAATAGCTCTGCGAAAGTTTTGCCTAATAGTGCCAGTTTACATGCTTTTGCTCTGACTAACGATATTATGATATCAATTAGTGACACTGTTCCATGGACTGTCCGTGATGTTGGTAAAAAGTTGGAATCTAGAGATAGTTTTGGGATTGTCTACTTTCTGTTATAGTTTGCTCGAAATGAGTAGTTCAGGAACTAACTTATGAAGGAACAAAGGAGGAACTCTTTTGTTCATGAAATTGTTGAATTAACACTTCTTTAAGAATTGTTAAATGCTATGTTTATTATCCTTTTTGCTGTACCCCTAAGTCCATCAATGCAGTAGCTTGGCAGCATAAATGGGGATAAACGCTATTGCAAACTTCTGTATCATTGACCAACCTGTGATCCCAGTAAAGTGCAATTTTTATGATATAATCCCTGTTTTCCAACTCTTTAGCATTAGATCAAGGTCGCTCAACAGTCAATACAATGTGTATTGTTACGGATCATGCAATACGCACAATACTCAGCCACTGAGGTGAAATTCTTTGTTTTGCTCTTCATCTTTAGATTCCTGTCTAGTGACCCCGGACAGAATATAGATAGAGGAATAAAGGACATACACCTATATGTGTATAGCGAGAAATGCACAAAAAAGATGGGTGTTGGTGTTCTTTTCCTAGGGAACACATCTTCAAGTTAACATGAGATCAAAAGATCCAAACCTTTCTCTTATGAAGCAAAAGAAGGACTTAACAATGACTTGCGAGGATTTAGCAAGTGACCAATGGCTGGTCATAAGACTATCCTCAGCCTGACACATTCCTTTCTCTCTCTTTGTACATTCAGTAACATAAATTCATATACACATACCATAGATACCTACACATCTCTATGCTTATTTGTATTGGTATGAATATGAAAAGTGAGCAGACATTACCTTTCCCATCAAGCATTTTGAAGCTAACAATGATTTGTCGGGCAAATGCTCACCGGCAGAATTTAGTGCCTCTTCAGAAACCATGCTGGATGTTCTATTGTTTGACACAGCATCTCTTGACGATGCAGTACCATCATCCAACATATCTGATTGAGAACCGTGATTTTGAGCATCAATGTGGCATGTTACCTGCCTTAAAAAATAATGGCCTTCTTTGTGAACCCCAACATCTCCCGAGTCAAAAAGCTCAAAACATGCTGCAAATAACTTCTTGGGCCAAGAAAAGAATATCCTAATCAGGCATAGTGCTCTAAGCAAAAATAATTTTTCTGAAATAGCAGTGTCATTTACTGCCATTTTCTGCTTCAATTCACAGGAGTATTCTTTTGAATCTTGAATATCCTCCAGCCCCACATCAGATAACTGATACATGTCCTTGCCCTCAAAGGTTGAAATGAAAAATCTCAACACGTTAACAAATACAGCAGAGCAGATGCCTCTAATAACAGATGAGGTAGGTGCCGCAGTTGATGCTGCATTACATATATCGACAAGGCCAAATATGCAAGCTTGAGCAGTCTGAAATGCAACATCATCATCATCATCTCCTCTCACTATTACTAGCGAATTCCATTCATACATATTAATGCAAACCGAAGCAGCAGCTTCCAGAGCAGTTGGGCAGTGCAAAGCATATCTTGGAATCAGCTCAGCTACAATACGCTGTACACTGGTGCAGCCTGCAAGTGCAGTTCGCATGTCATGACTAGACAAATCGTTTGCATAAGATAACATCATTTGGAGTGATACTTATGATGTGCATGCAACTTCAATAATCAATCCTGGACATACATAGTGAAGATTGCATTTCAAAAAGAAGGGTACAGCAATAAGGTCTTAATTTACGAGTAATGTGAAATTCATTTAGCAATTTCACTCCTGTTTTCATTAACAAATACTTTCTCATTATAGAATCATCATGAATTGCTATAAGTCCAGGAAAGGTCCTAAAGTTTAAATACATTCCGTCCAGTAGCCGTTGCATAAGTATAGACAATCAGATAATGTTGGACAGATGCCTTTCATCTCAATGCACCAAACATTAGACCAATCTAAACACCATATCAGCCTGAAGACACCAGGACACTTTTCCGTCCAATAAACCGTTGTTAAGGGCTTTTTCACTTTCAGTAAAAAACCAAAAGGCAAAGTAGCCTTTTATTTACCGTAAGGGGAATTTAAGAACTGCCACTTAGCCAAGCCTATACAGATTCAAAAGGCTGACTGGAAAATGGTGAAAATCAAAATAATCCTGGTAGAAAGCTTTGAAAACAAACTGCAGGTATCTTCTTATTCATAGCAAGCCAGTGATACTTTTACCAAAGCCTTTTCCCACATCCATTTGCATAAGCTAAGCTAGAGAAAAGGAATAAAAGACCATTTAACCAAGCTAAAATAATAATTAAAACTTAAAAGACTTTAAACAGGCCAAGCACTAAAAGCCATCAGCACAACGAAGACAAAAAGAAATCAAGCAATCAGCATTTAGTCGTCTATGGCGTGAATGAGCGACTAGTTTTCTTCAGTTTGGCAAACAAATGCGACTCAAATTCCACTACCATCCATGAAAAGTCACTAACATGCATTACCAGACCAAAACCAAGCCTTCTCCTACACAAAGCTCTATGGCGTGCCATAGTAGCATTTAGCTCCAAAAAGTGCAAGTCTTTTAATGTTTTCTTCCTCTGAATACGTGATCACCGTCCAATGTCCATCTGGCTGCCTCTCAAATTGCCTAAACCATCTGATGTCATTTATCTTCTGTATGGTGCTAGGTTAAGGGAGGGTGGCCGAGGGTAAAATTAACCGCCCAAGTCCATCAACACACTAACATCCATAAGAAACGACATACTCCTTAAAATAGCAACCGAAATTTCAGCATAAACCCAAAATCGCAGATTCTCGTTTTCGCATATCATCCCCAAGCAAACACCCCAAAATGATTCGTACTACAAACTCACAACAAAATTTAAACTCAATCAAGAATGGGGAAACAGCAAACCCCAAAATCAGAACCCTAAAGCTAGCATCATCACGAAATTGGAGAAAGGTACGAGAAGGAGATGAAGCAATACCTCTGGAGGATTTGATTAGTGACAGATAAGCTTGCTCGAAATCGGTCGTCAACCGGGAGTCCTTCTGGGAGACGTAGTAGCGAATCCTCTTGTAGCACTCGTAGAGGCTCTTTATTTCCTCTCTGTTCCTCCTCCGACGAAGAATCTCCGCCTGTGAGAGAGGAAAACTCGATTTGTCATGGAGTTCCGCGGACACTTCGATCTTCCGCTTCTTCGGCGGCTGCTGCTCCGCCGTCGTCATCTTCGGCGATCTCACATCCACAGAGCGTGCTCTCCCTCTCTCCCCCCCTCCTTTTGGAGTGAAAACGATTCGACTCGTTCCCAAGTTGGGACTGGCAATTCTACCCCCGGCACGACAACCCGACCCCAAAAAACGTGTCCGGGTCAGGAATTAGGCACCCGGTTTGGTTCCTAACTGTTTTAAACTGATCCGTCAAAAGATCGGGTCGGTCCCATATAATAAATTATATATCATACTACAGAATATGTATTTTTATGCATATAACATATATATGAACGTACACAAACACATAAATATAAGCATGATCGGCTCCTAATCGGCTCGACATTTTCAATCCAAATTGAACCGGGCCAAAAACCAACTGAACTTAGAACCGGTGAAACCAGAATCAAAACGGGACTTGGAATCAAGGAGCACCCAGTTTGGTTTCAGTCTCACTTTTATAAAATCAGAACCAAAATCAAACCGAAACCGGTGATGCCAAACCACTCGTTCTATTTTTATTTTTATATAATTTTTATATTTTCTTTAATACATTTATTGATTCTAAACCCAAACCGAAACCGCTCAAAACCAATGAGACCATAACGGAATCAGTCCCGAACCAATTCGATTAAGGTTTCAGGTTATGACTAACCGAAACCAGGCATGTCTATATATGTAACACGTTTACAGAATGGGTGTAGTTGGGTTGACTTGAATCTGTCTCGGGTCTTCAAAATGAACCCGAACAGGTGATAGGGCAGGGTCCTGGTCAATTTTGACCTGACACGAACCCAACCTGTTGACCCGATTTTGCCATCCCTATTTCCAAATGCATTCATCCCATCTGCTTAATCCCAAACTCAAACTTATTTACGGGAGATCTAACATTTTCGTCCCTCTGATGATTGCAGGACCAAAGCAAGGCACGAAGCGTAGCTATACGACTCTGGCTATCCTTCTAAATACAAAACCATTTTAAGGTAATGACTTCAATTGCATTAGGTTTTCTTTCTATAATAAAACGGCTTGGCCGTGTTCTTGGCATCCGACTCTTAGTCATAATCTATTTTCGGGTCACCCGAAACGTGATATTTAATAGTAATGCCTGCCAAGTGTTTGAGAGTGTGCTTAATCTCTGTGGTAGAGCGGTGGAGAGTTTCGATGGACCTTGGCTTGGCATGGAGTGCTGTGACTAAAATGAATTATGGTAGAAAATGATTTGTTGGCTGTAGCGAGGGCAGTTGACTCTAAGATGAAGCAAGTAACATAAACAATTCATATGATAACAAAATTAGAAGATGGATAGTGCAAAATTGGCAGGTTCGTTTGAGAGACCCTTAAACAAAGGAGAATCTATATATATATATACATACATATGATAAAAAAATTAGAAGATGGATAGTGCAAAATTGGCAGGTTCGTTTGAGAGACCCTTAAACAAAGGAGAATCTATATATATATATATATTACACATATTTGCATATGTGTATGTGTATGTATCTATACACATATTTGTATATCTAGATATTTGTATATATACACATGTATATATCTATACATATACATACAATATATGTATACAAAAATATGTATAGATATATACATATATATAGTAAAACTGGATCTTTCCCACTTTTGATAGGCTCATCCACTGCTTTTGGGTAACATAAGTGTGATTTCAAAATTTTAAAGGGATTTTAAAAAAGCATAAAAAATATTTGTATTCTACTCATCTCACTCAAAAACAATGGATGGGTAAGATCCAACCACTCATTTATTCTCTCTCTCTCTCTCTCTCTCTCTCTCTCTCTCTCTCTCTATATATATATATATATATATATATATATATATATATATATATATCCTGGGACATCTCTACCTAAAATCTGATCCTGTTTTCTTGAAGTTAAATGCTAATATGACATAAGCACAATAACGTTAATACATGTAGCTGACTCGTTTATTGTGTAACTAAGTTCTTCTAACCATGTCCAGGTCACGCATGTATCATGTCATTCCGTGTTCGTGTCAGAAACAAAGAGACAGAGCACAACTTGAATGTTGTCACATTACTACGTGTTGGCATGAATAGGGACTTTCTCGGTCTTAACCTTGTTGGGTTTTGTTATGGGGTATTATGTTCCCAGCAGATTCATGTTTCATGTGTTCTCTGTCGTGTCATTTTGTATTCATCCTAAAAAAGAAACAATCTTTTGTTATCCGGTTCGTCTCGTATACGAGTGAGCTGAGCTCGCTGCTAATGGTGATTCTTTTACATACGGCAAACTGACTGGAGAAAAAGAGTCTTGCTTAAATATTCTGAGCAAATGGCACTTCATTCATCTGAAGAAGAACACAAATTATTCACCAGAAATAAAAAACCAAAGTATGTCTAATTTATCTTAAATAAGGTTCGGGTTTCGGTCCATCGTCTCGGGTGAACTGTAACCGACTGCTTTTAGTCTGTTTTGGGTTCAAAGCTGAACTGAAGGTTTCAAACCGTAATAAACCAGTCTGGTTTCAAACCGACAGGTCAAGGTTTAATGAACTCAACACGAGTGACCCGCGAAATAGCCACTGCCAAGGGACGGCCGGTACTACGAGCAGTTCGGTTCATTTAGCAGCCCTAAGGGCAAGATTGCATCCGAAATTCCATCCTTCTTTCCTCAACGACCAAGAATGTTCCAAGAAGTCCACAAGGACAGTTGCCAGCAAGCAAAGCCTGCTCCACACCTAACGCCAAGCAATGGATGGTTAATACCTCCATAAAAAGGCGGAGAGAGATCCCAGCAGTAACAGTGAATTTATTGTGTTCAACGATCCCAAAAGCTGAAAAGTCCGATCTGATTTCCTCAATAAGTTCCTCATAGCCTGGAGGTCCTCCAAAATTCTTGCTCTTAAAGCAACGGAATAAACACACAGCTAACATCCATCTGGAAAACCAAGGTTGTGTCTTCATGGGAGCCTTTTTTTCCTTTAGAAAACGTGATTTTGTCGACTACCCACTTCGTAAAAGTCACTAAATCCAGCGAATCTCGACTCCTACCCTCATCTTTTCCAGTGATTTTGTGATAAGGATGGTGAAATTCTTAGGCTTCGTCTTGTGGTTTTTGTTGGTGTTTCTGAAAGGTGGTGTTGTGGGGAGATTTGTAGTAGAGAAGAATAGTCTCACAGTGACATCTCCGGATGGAATCAAAGGGACTTACGATAGTGCTATTGGGAATTTCGGAGTGCCTCAATACGGAGGAAGCATGGCGGGAACAATTGTTTATCCGAAGGACAATAACAAAGGGTGCGAAGGGTTTGACAAATCTGGCGCCTCTTTCAAATCCAAGCTCGGTGCCCTCCCTAATTTTGTGTTGGTTGACCGTGGAGGTACTGTTTGCTATTGTAGGGATCTTTACTATTTATTGAGTAATTAATTTTGGGAGTTCACTTGTTTTTTCTTGCCGTCGAACTGGATCAGTTATGCTTCTTTGGCAGTGGAGCTTTAATGCCAAATGATTAGACTTGATGGGTATAATTCTCCGAATTGAATCTCTTTAAGCCTTCGGAAGTGAGCTAAAATGTTGGGTTTCTCCAATTGGAATGAAAATAACTGCAGTTATTTACGGGCTTATAGTTGTAAGTCTATTGCTTGCAGCTGAGCTCATTTTTGAAACATCAGGCTAAAACCCGCTGAGTTGATGCCATGGATAACGATCTGGAATAGTTTCTGTTAGAGATATTGTACGACTTCTTGACTCCTATGAAGATTCCAGATCCGTTGCTTTCTACCTGCCGCCTTTCTCCTGATAACCAACCAAAAGGGAAAAGAATGTAGAGAATTTCTTGTACAGTATTTGCTCTCGGTCGTAGAACCGTAACCACGAAATTCATTATTAGCTTCATATATTTTTGTTATACTGTTTATGGGTTTCCTGCAGTGAGTTTTGAATTCCCAACAAATAAAACTTGCATCCCACAGTACGATCGTGGTGGTACGCTTTAATATTTGTCTAACTAGCTGAATAGTGGATTTAATGTTTTAGCATTCTTTTAACTACCATCTGTTGCATCTGGGAAGTTGATTGCTTATTCTTTTTCTTTTGCAGATTGTTTTTTTGCATTGAAGGTTTGGAATGCTCAAAACGCTGGAGCTGCAGCCCTATTGGTTGTAGATGACACAGATGAGCCGTTGATAACCATGGACTCACCGCAAGAGGAGGATGGATCACTTAAGTATATTGAGAATATAACAATTCCATCTGCTCTTATTACTAAGGCATTTGGCAATGAATTGAAGAAAGCCACCCGAAATGGCAAAATGGTAAACGTAAATCTAGACTGGAGAGAGGCTGTCCCTCATCCAGATGAACGAGTTGAGTATGAGCTATGGACAAATAGCAATGATGAATGTGGTCCTAAGTGCGACACGCTGATGGGGTTTATCAAGGATTTCAAGGGCGTCGCACAAATTCTCGAGAAAGGCAGCTATAGTCAGTTTACACCCCATTATATAACCTGGTATTGTCCTAACGCGTTCACAATGAGTAAGCAGTGCAAGTCTCAATGCATAAACCGTGGTAGATACTGTGCACCCGACCCTGAGCAGGACTTTAGCCAAGGCTATGATGGAAAAGATGTGGTGATTGAGAATCTGAGGCAGCTTTGTGTATTTAAGGTAGCAAAAGTAAACAACAAACCGTGGGTCTGGTGGGACTATGTTACTGATTTTCAAATTAGATGTCCAATGAAGGCAAAGAAGTACAACAAGGAATGTGCGGATGCTGTGATCAAGTCTCTTGGTAAGTTAATTACATGGTTTAAAAGTTAAAACCTTGATTAAAAACTAGGAAACTGAGTTTTTTTGTTCCTCTATCATCTCATTGGACACATGTTTTCTGAATTACTTCTTGATAGGACTCGATCACAGGAAAATCGATGACTGTATGGGAGACCCAGAGGCCGACTCTGAGAATCCCATTCTAAAGGCAGAGCAAGATGCACAGGTAGGGTTTTGTTTCTTGCATATTGTAAGAGGATGAGGTTTATGCAAGGAAAGGTTTTGCTTGGACTACTAACTTCTTTTGTCTCCTTTTTTCTTCATAAGATCTTTTGATCATGGGCTTGCTTCTGTTTATTCTAATTCATGATTTGGTGACATTTTTTTTTGCCTTCCCCTCGACACAGATTGGAAAAGGGCCTAGGGGTGATGTTACCATACTTCCTACTCTTGTTGTGAATAATCACCAATATCGAGGTTTGTATATCATCACCTGTTTATCGTCATCTCTGCTAATTGTTAATGTGAAGCTTGATCAATGTATTGGAGTGTTCAAGTAAGATGCTCGCTTATAAGATAAGCTACTACATAACACCGTAACATCAACGCTTAACTTGCCTAGGTATCGTCCCCTCATCCTTGCGGTTGTTTGACCTACTTACAATTGTGTCTGCAGGGAAGTTGGACAAGGGTGCTGTGTTAAGAGCTGTTTGTGCTGGTTTCCAGGAAACTACCGAACCTGCTGTCTGCCTGAGCTCTGGTGATGATTCCCAGTATCCTTGAAGCCTTTCGTTCACTGAGGTTGCAATCGTTCTATTAGTGTCTGATTAGTATTCTTCTTCATGATAGACATAGAAACAAATGAGTGTTCGAACAACAACGGCGGTTGCTGGCAAGACAACACTTTAAATGTCACTGCATGCAAGGTATGGTTCTATGGTTGTATTATTGGAAATTGGAAATGGTCTAATTGTAGTCAATGCTTGATGATGTACTGATTTTTTTAGGATACATTCCGTGGGAGAGTGTGCGAGTGTCCGCTGGTTCAAGGTATACAGTTCAAAGGAGATGGTTATACTTCTTGTGAAGGTATTCTTTCTCATTGACCGGTATGGTTGAATGAATGTACGAGTAGCACGAGTTTCCTCTTGTTACGTTTAATCTTTTCCTGATCATCGTTGATTTAATTGGCTACGGAAGTAGTAAAATTTTCACCCTAGGTCACCTATTCCAGTATTCTTATCTAACATACTATGTTGTACCTGTTATTTATAACTTCCAGTGCATTCTTTTATGACTTGTGGTGTGAAACCTCTAGGAGTCCTACCGTTTGTGTTTTTCTTTTTATTAGTTGGTTACAAGGCCTCTGAGACTATAAGAATCCTCATCCTCATTTTCTTGTGGTTGCCACTCTTTTCTTCTTACCGTATTGCATCAACCCATTGCATAGGGTCTATTAATGAGATTCAAAGCCTGCGCCTATCTAACGTTATCCTCTCCCAAACAAGGAGATGGAGGTGGGATCGCCCAAATCTTGAAAGCTGTATGAATCATGATCAGGTGCTTTCTTTTGGCTTTTCGATTCCCGTTCTCCCAAGCCAAGTGAGTTAATTGGATCTATCAGCCCCTTTTCATGCCATCAGTTAACCAACCAGGCCTCATACAATAATGATAATCACGTATATGTGTTTTTTTTATTGGATTGATCGTTCAATAATCAACCAGCCCTATGGTACAATGATGATAATCACCTAAAACTACATATCATGACAGATGTGAAAGGAGCGAGCTTGGTGCAGCAATATTGGTGTAATGATATTACTTTCTACGTTAACATAGCACAATAGGCTCAATGTTAACATTTTTAGCATAATCTCTTCTTTCTATGTGCATATGTTTCTGTAACTTACGTGGCTTCTAACAGCATGGGCATTAGGATAAGTTTAAAACTATTATTGTTCTTTTGATGTCTTGGCCTTTGCATGTACTGATAATTTCATTAATGTTTTTCATGGCATTGCTAGGCTGCTAGCCCACCCCACTTAGTGTGGGAAAAGGCATGTTGGTTTTTTGGTTTTTTCATTGCATTACTGCATGAGAGTAGCACTTAGAATTTCAAAATACCATTCACTGCTAATGTATATGGGCATGCAGTTACTCTAATCTTCACAGTAACGTTTCCTTATGTGGTATATGCATTTGCCACACAGCAAATGGTCCAGGAAGATGCAAATTCAACAATGGAGGTTGTTGGCATGATACTCAGGGAGGATTAACTGCCTCGGCTTGTTCAGTGAGTCTTACAAACCCATTCAGTTTCTTCCTTTTCTTTCAGTGACTTACTCTGATCCATTTCTTGCTACTGCAGGATGAAAACGGTGTCTGCAAATGTCCTGCTGGATTCAGAGGTGATGGTGTCAAGAAATGTGAAGGTTTGGTCTTCCTGTGACCATTCCCTCTGTTGCTTTGAGTTTTCAGTATTCCCATTAGTTGTGGTGTAGACCCCTGTTTTTTCTCCTCCAAATGAAGTCTTGAAATATAAGACCATTCAGGGCATTCCGGCCAAAATTTGTGTAATACTTCTAGCCCTGGTAGTTTAGTGCTTAGAATCCAGTTGTCAAGAACACATACGCAAGGAGATTAAAAAAGTGAACTTTTATGGCCCAAGTAACCTGCATTACCTAAAAGGCTTACTCTTTTGAACAGTTCTCTTAATTGGAAAGATACTTCTTTTTGCCTTTGCAGATATTGATGAATGCAAGGAAAAGACAGCCTGCCAGTGTCCAGAGTGCCAGTGCAAGAACACCTGGGGCAGCTTTGAGTGCGGCTGCGGTGGGGATCTCTTGTACATCAGGGATCACGATACCTGCATAAGTATGTATTTCTTTCCAATCTTTGCTAGTGAATTACTTTGACTTTATTTGGTACAATGTTTTTAACCTAAGGCTTGGTTGTTATTGTTTTGATTTTAGCTGAAAATGATCAGCAATAATACAAATCAGTGAATTCTCATCATCTTTTTCCGTCTTCCTTTTTATCTAAACTTCTGGATCGACCTCCTTTGGCACATTCTAATTCTTGAGTTCGTTTGATTTCATATGTGCAGGTAAGCGAGCTCAAGAAGCAAAGACCATATGGACAGCTGTTTGGGTCATTTTGATAGGCTTAGCTGTGGCTGCTGTGGGTGCATATATTGTCTATAAATATAGATTGAGGGTATGAACGCTTCCATCATAAATCGCTTGATTTGTTATTGTCTATCAGGTCTCTTGCTAAGGCATGCACTTTGATGTATTTTGCGGCTAACTTCTGGTGTTTTTTCGTGGTTACTTATTTCTCTCTCTCTCTCTCTCTCTCTCTCTCTCTCTCTCTCTCTCTCTCTCTCTCTCTCTCTCTCTCGCAACCTGGTTGGCTTTTCCTTTTTGTTCTCTTTCCTTAGATTCTGATTATAAGAGCGCAGTTGTTTTCATGCTAGTTTCAGTTTTATCTTTGAATAAGAAAATCGTTCTTTTTTTGGCTTGCCTTTTGTTCATTGTACAAAATTGCATTCGCCATACAACATGTGCTGGACTAAACGTAATTTGGCAGTGTTTGATCATATCAATCTGTTTCACTTTTTGCAGTCATACATGGACTCGGAAATCAGGGCAATCATGGCTCAGTACATGCCACTTGACAGTCAGTCTGAGATCCCAAGTCATGTCCACGAAGAGCACTCATAAGATCAAACAGGTATACTTTGTTCGCAGGAAACTTGTGTCAATCAGTTTGGATACATTGGATTCCAGCTGAAAGACTTTAATCCAGTGTTCTAAAGTAGCAGCGGTGTTAAGAACTATAAGAGAAATCTTCCTGCGATCTTCATTTTTGAGAAGTTGAACTAGGAAGATACTGAGGCAGAGATTTCTTACCACCATCCGATGATTTCATGGTCATCCATATGCGGTAAAATGAGGGACTTGTGTTAAATTATAGATGTGTCAACCCTTCTTAAATGCAACGTCTATGAACAAACCATGATGATATCAATAAAAGCAGACGCAGTTACAGCAAGAAGTATATGGTTTTATTCTTTCGTGTCTTGGTGCAATGCCTCAGTGTCTTGTAAACTTAAAACTGGATTGTAAAATTAAAAAGCTTGCCTCTCTCTCTCTCTCTCTCTCACGCACACACACACACACAAACCTTCCGAATCAATGACCGATTTGCAGCTAACAATCTTTCTATGTACACGCACAAAAACAGAAAAACAGACAGCCAGATGAGCCTTCTTGGTCACCATTTAATCTTGTTTGTGACTTTCTTATATTACAAACTTTATAATGATGATATGATTTCTCGAGACTTATCTAGAAATATAATTTCTGAAAAATCTTTGTTCTTGCAAAATGCTACTTAGAATGAGATTAGTATGAATGGTTGTCCTCTATCAACCCTTTTAAGGGTCAATGCTTATGAATATAGTTTTCATTTTTCTATGTTTAAAGTATGCGCTAAACATGTTGACATAATCTAAAACTTTGCTCTTGATAAAGGAGACAAACGCATGCATGACGTATGCTAAGTTGCTTGCACGGGCAACTTGCTGCATCACTATTTAGCATTTTCATTCATCGAACCATAGTCAATGAGGAAATGCATCTCGCAAGGCATGAGCGCGCAGCTGTTAAACTAGCTGAATGAACAGAACAATCTTTGTTTGTTGCGCGGCTTGTTTTCTATATCAATGATGGAGATAACTGCTAGCCGAACAGCCTCTATTAGAGCATGCACATGACTCACCTTTCCTTCATAAGCCAATCAAACTGGCCTTTCATTTACCTAAAACCAGTACCTTGGGGATATGAGTTGGATAAAATCTTCAAAATGCTATTTGATGAGCTTCCACCAGTCGAATTGAGCTAAACATGCCATGTTATTGTTCTGCTTATGTTGTTTGAAATTGAACATGAATGAGCCAGTGAGGAGCTAAACCTGCCGAAAACTATAATCGGATCGTTCTTTGGTGAGAGACTAATTCCCGTGGGTATGGTCAGGGCCGAAGGCAGCCAAATGTGATCACGAATGAATCATTTACCGGCCCTACTTTAGAATCTTAATAGGAACGCGAGATGTAACTAAAAGTTGGTATTTTACTATATATTATTAATTATAACAAGTTTATACGTCACTTTTTGTGTTTAACAAAAGAAGTAAAGGACAATGTGGTTGAAACCAGTAGTGACGAGGCTTATTTCTCGTGGTATAAAAAGAAAAAAGAGAGAAAAGTATGGTGATGATTATTGATGAACGTTTATGCCACCAAAACTTGGGCGTTTATGTACTTGAAAGATTGGAATGCACTTCTCTATCAATGATAGATCATGGCTGCGCGATCTTAAGATCTAAGCCGATGTCCATGCCATTGTAGGCAATCGGTGCATACATCCAATGATCATCAGAGCTCAGAAGCTGTTAAAAGAGTAAGAGAAATGAAGAGAGTCAGCAACATATTCACCAACCAATGCAAGGACCAAACCAGAAAAATTGACGCTCTATCTTATGGAAACTGCACCACCTCACAACTCTAGCAAAAACATCTCTCTCTCTGAGTTTTGCAGTGTATCCAAAATAATACCTTGATTTGGAGTTGCAGAAATTTTACATATTGGACAGCCTCTTCTAGCATTGTGCTGATGTCCACCTATTGTTTCCAAACGGAATGCAAATTAGAGAAAAGTTGACATGTATTAAATCGCACGTGCAAGCAGCCAATTGAACTTTTAGAAAACAGAGTAGCATTACTCACTTTTGTGCCATTCGGGACCAAGTTCTGCAATATCCTTAATCTTTCATTGATTCTCTCCCTCCTTTTCTGCAAGATAATTATAGCCACCACAAATTACATAAAGTTCAATTCATATAAATCATATTGAGTGTTGAGAGTTAGAACCGAAGATAGGTGAGCATTTGGTGTAGCCATCATAATGTGTCTATCATGGCTGACACATTATCTATGAAAATTCATTATTCATTCATTTAATCCAATGAAGAGAACTTTGCTCACCCTCGCATAAAGGCTTTGTGGATCAGTAGCAGACCCTCTTCCTGCTCTGGTTTTCTCATTCAGATTGAGGATAGATCTTGAAGTGGTTCCATTCTGCTCTTGGGACACAATAGACTCATCCTCTGAGGTGTTGCTGCTTGTGGTTTGCAAGTTCAGACCAACAGTGTCATCGACTTCATCAGTTTTAACTTTTTGGCTCTTCTTGGCATGGGTGATCCTCCCACCTGGTACCTGTTACCACATTGCATTAAATCATTTATCATAAGAAAATCACTATATAAAAAGTGAGAAATGTTATCCAATACTTACATAGTTTGAAGCCCGAGTTTTTTTCTTTGGATTGTCGAAAGAGTTTGATGCCAAACCACTTGAACTATCATCCAGCTGTGGTTTTCTTTTTGGGAATGCATTGTGATCAGAAAGATGGAATGCATCAAATGATCTACTAGCATGCAGCTCTTCAGAATCATCATTACTGCCCATTTCATTACCACATGCAGCAGGATCCCATTGATTCCGCTGTCCTGCGTGAAGATATCGGCTGGCTCGGCTTTGAACACTTCCTGCATAATAGTTGTAGTCCTTTGAACCATTCAAGTGCATTTCATACTCATGACCAGATGCATGCCGTGGCCAGTAATACATGCTTGAGTTGGCAGATTCTGAACAAAAATATAGACTCGAGTTCAGGGGTTCTTCAACTTCTTCCATGTTTACAGCTTCCGGCTCATAAGGCCAAGACGACAAGGTTTGCTCATCAAAAATTTCGTAGCTAGTGAGCAGTTGGAACATCATGTCGGCCTCATCAGCGTATGTTCCAGAGATTGGGTAATCATGCTGAACTGAATTGGTGGTGCTGTTAGAGCTCCACATAAGTTCAGACACTTTTGTAGAAGGCTCCATGGTGTATTATGAATGAAAAATTGGAAGTGCAAAGTGTCCAAGGGCCGTTGATGAATGATAGAATATGATCGCATTTATACAGGAAGCTCCACAGCATTTCGCTGGTTTAAAATTTTTGGTCTCCTTTTTAACAATGATATCACTTTGTCAAGTTAGCTGTTTCTGAATTATCTATAGAGATGATCGGAGTCTGCTGTGGGACCATCAATCCGGACAACTCAGAGATGGGCTCATTGAGGGAATTAACATTTTAGAAAAACAATATCAGTAATAGAAAATACATTTTCTTTTGAAAGTGGGTGGGGAGATGATATCTTTGGCAATTCTCTTATGTCCCCTGAAGCATGACGGGTTATTAGCCCAGTTGTAGGGCGTGTCCCTGATAATTGCACCGTTGTGCTTGCTCTCTTAATAGCCAATTGGAAAACAATACTTGTGGTTGTAATACTCCAAGCTATTGGAACATGGATGAACTGATTGGCCGATGTTCTTTTCTTTCCCTTATCCTAAGGGCACTTCATAAGTTTTGTTTAGCAGTATGAATAGAATAACTAGAAGTGCACAGGGCAATCATTCAGAGAAACCCAAGAGTATATGCAATAATACAGCAATTCAAGGCCTTGAGGGAAACTAAATAGCAAGATGAAGACATATTTCCATATAATAGGTTAAGATATTCCTTCCAGTCTTGGAATTCAGACCTCACCAGACTCTGGTAGTTCTCAGAGAAACAAGTTCCAATGCCAAAATGTGTCGCATACAGTAATATTGGCTGCAAATGATCTAATCAGAAGATACACAAGATTGTCATTAAATGGTGAATTTCATAAAGTAGGTCACTTGCTATTCTCGCTCAGGCATGCCATTGGAGTTATAATGTCGATTGTGATCTGATGCATTAAAGCAGGAAACATAGCACTCCTTGTTAGGATATTGATCTTCATATCAGTAGATAAATTAGACTTTGACATCAATCCATGAATAAAGCAGTTAAGCCTGTGAAAATTGAGTAAGCAGGAATCCAAGAAATGGTTTCTGATAATAATTAAGATTCCTATTGATAATGAGACAGCAAGTTCTCATTAAAAACCAATCAGAGACCTGTGGCAATGATTGATTGAAACTAAAGTGATATGAGAGGTCAAATGCAGCTTAGTGTCAACGACAATGAACTAAACGGAATTTTTTAAGGCCACTCTGGTAAGGGTCACGTTCAAGCAATTTTGAAACCGCATCAACGTGGAGGCGTAGCTTGAATATCAAAACAGAAAAGAATTCGAAAGTGGAGCCTAAAGGTCTTTAGCAGTATCCTCCTGAGGATGGTTTCTTTCAACAGTGAAACAGCGTGCCTGCAGACAATGCTCTTTGTCTGCGGTCATTTGAAGTTTCAAATGCAGCTTAATATTGTACCGTCTGAGCATTCTCTGTATGATCAACAAACAAACACATACACACAGTATCATGACTTTAGTGAAGTGGAAGACTTTAATCACCAAATTTCAGTATGTAGAAACTGTAAGCATTACAAAGGGCAACAACTGCAAATGCAATAAAATTATTGATCACGAGATGTGCTTTTGATGAAAGCCATTGGAATTTACAAACACACACACACAGAGCTTATGGCGTCGTGCAGGCATGAAGGGCGGCCGTCATAAATTATTGGAGAGAAGAAAATAGATCTCTCTCTCTCTCTCTCTCTCTCTATATATATATATATATATATATATAAAGAATGAGCATCCTCATGCTCCATCATTGACTAATAGAAAATCCTAGAAAAAGGAAATTTCGGAAATAGTTGTATTATATTGGCAAAATTAAATTCCAAACGCCTCACTTCCAAGAACATCTCACACAAAGATCCAGTTCTTCAGCAGGCAATGCTAGGCTAGGTAGGTAGGCTTTGAACCTGCTCGCAAATTCTGGTTTTATAATTTTCCTTTTTTTACAATTAACAAATAAATGTAGCAAAAAGCATAAATAATCAACACCTGTTTAGGAGGTCAACTCACTGAAGGTCATGAGTTCGATACCTGGAGCATGCATCTGGCTTCGGACTTCCTGTACCAAAACAAAAAAGGAGAACAGGCTTCTGAATGGAACCATGCTTCTCAAACAGACTAAAACGAGTGGGATGAGCCAATAGTTGAACTAATTAAATGGTCCAAATCTCCATTTCAAATTTCAAAAGCATTTGCAATTATATAAGAAATAAAAACTAAATTGAAACAAAGGTTCAAATGGGTCAATCTCGCCCACCACCTTAACCAGGGTGCATCGAATCAGTGGCGGATCTACATTGAGGTGAGTGGGGCAACCGCCAAACTTGAAATTTGAAAACCCAATGAAAAAATTAAAGGATAAGAACAAATATATGGATACTATACATAGTTTGACCCACCCTAGAAGGTTGAATAAGCAGTTCTCCCCACCTCACAAAAAAATCTGGATCCACCACTGGATCGAATATTGGTTTAAATTAGCCAATTTGCTAATTTCATCTGATTCCAATAATGGCTTAGAATATGGGTTTGAAAGAAGTAACCAATTCTTTTTATTTATTTATTTTGGTCTAAGACATGGGTATTGGGAAGCCCACAAGGACCCTGACTGATCCGGTTTGAGCTGTTTCTGGCCATTCTGCTTGGAATCCATGACCTGCTCCATACAACACCAACCTGGCTGGACCCGGGTATTTTTACAGATCTAACTTGGGAGGCTAAAAGCCTGAAAGTAATTGGATCTTTGGGTAGAGTCATACATAATATAGATCCATGATCCATCTACATAGAAACAAAATTGAGAGAAAAAATAAGAAAAAGGGCCATGAACGGTTGGAATTGGATTATTAATTCTTAACCACGGGAATGCCTTGTTTCACAAGCTGCAGTTGATATTATCTTTGGACTTAAAAACCAAAACTCCATCCGGCTGACGATACTTCGAGTTCGGATTCAATGGTCAATAGAATCCAGATCCATTTTGCCTGCTTCACCAAGCAAAAGCACATCTGGTTCATAACTTGATTTGCATCAAATAACCAAGAATTCATATAGACGACTCTACTTAGTGTAGGAGAAGGGCTTGGTTTTGGTTTCGGCATCTGATTATGTAGTTATAATCCATAAATTTGAATTGGACTACGTGGATATCCTGATCAGCTAGATCGGACCCAGATCTCATACTGGTTTCTTACATCTTAAGCTGAACCCATGCCCAATTACCTATGATCCGATTATGTCAAATTCTTTACTCAAATTCTATATAGATCTTTGCCATCTCTATGTGAGTGGGATCCGTTCATTTTATATCTAATTCGAAATTTGCATTTTTTTCACAAGTGGGTTGTTGATTGTGATATTTAATAAAGAAAATAAGTCAATAATTTTTTTTAATAAAAAAAAAATTTGCAGTCAGATTAGCCCTTGTCTTGATCAAATGAAAATTGTGGCCCAAATACTCGTTTTAGTTCTTGCAGTCTTGTGTGAGAGCATCAACCACAATGGTTTGAAAGTCATGCCCAGGACCCAGGTGGCATTGAAAATCAGTGGCGAACCCACTGGAAATCTGAAAAATTCTTAAATATGTTATTGTATATAAGGAAATATAAGTGCTTTGTGGATGTAAAATACAAATACACCTCACCCAAAATACAAGTGTGCTGCACTCCAAAAAAAAATTCAGGGTTCGCCACTACTGAAAATCCTTCCTAAATTATAATACCATATTCAGTGTACAACCATCAATTTCACAGCCTTAGAGAGAAATATAAAAAATTATTTATCAGTTTTTTTTTTCAGAAAAAAGGAAAAAGGGCAGAGTTAATTTAAGTGGCACTAGGGTTTAAATGGAACCAAATGAAGAATAGGGCAGCTCGTGGTCTTGTTAACTGATGAGTTGAACAAGAGAAGCCATAAGATGAGCTTGCTTTGTTATTGTCTGGTTCGTAACTTGCATGTATGAGTCGAGTCTTTTAGGTTGCCAGCTCGTAGAAATCTTGCTTTCTGGGTTGTGTTTGTGTCGGGCTTTCTCGTGTCTGAAGTTGTCAGCAATTTCATGTTTCATCTCTGAACAGGTCAACCCAAACATAACTTGATTTCTTCGAAAGTCACTTTGGGTAGACACGAAAGCGGACTATGAGCCCAGTACAAGCCGAGTCATGAACACCTCTCTTCACTTCATTCAACCCCTTTACCGGCCCCACTTGTTGATAACCAATTCATATTTAGTCAAGACACGAAATATCATACCTAAGAGGTAGAGCCAGGATAAAAATCTTGAGAGGGCATGACATTGACGACCATGGGCTAAGCCTCATTTTCTTTGAAGCATTTAGATTTCTTAAGAAAAATTCTGAACCTTGCGGGGTTAGTGGCGGACTCACTTTAGGGCAAGGTGGTCGCAGCCCGAATAAGAATAATTTTTAGTCTGTATGTAGAAAAATATAAGTGTTTTGTAGACGTGAAATCTAAAAAAATCCCGAGTCCACCACTAGCAAGGGCCATGGCTTCTAAAGACTTCTCTCAGCCACCTATTCTTTCATGTATTATGCTAACTTTACTAATGTTTAATGGTTGAATGATAGATCATAGACAGACATTAATATGGTCCAAGATGTGGTTATGTTGGTGCTGACTTAGGGTTCATTATTAGAAAATGGTTGAAGACTTTCATTAGCCAAGCATAAGTCAAAATGGGAAGAGAAAAAAATTGGGATCTGGCCTATTGAAGAGCCAAATGGCCAGATAAATACATAATTAGCATTTATCTTATACAAGTATTTGCTTGAAGTTGAGCAAGCAGTTCTGATACATTTGAATTTCGATTGAGATTGTTCTAAAGAGATAACTGTGACCAGTCAAATTAATGAAGCTGTTTGACTAATATGATGATGTAGGCTTTCATTTTTTAATTTGTTCATGGAGAGCACTTTCCTTAGTCAAATTGATGATTGTATTTTAATCATTGAATTCCACAGATGATAGCAAGAATGTTCTTAGTCCCCCAATTATGCCTCACCAAATTTGGGTTTAAGAGCAAAAAACTAATTATGATTTTCCCAGGTTTTAGCGTATGCTTAATGTAGAAGGTTTCGAGTTTAGGGCTGCGAATGGATCGGGTTGTGTTCAAGATTCCCAACCCAGAGTTGCAAGATTGGGACAGGATGTTTAAAGATTTTCAACCCAAGACTTCTTAAGAGATCACCTGTCAGGTTATTATTCTCACCCAAGCATGCTTAACTTCAGAGTTCGTGAAGATCGATGTGAGATGCCATATACCTTCGGCAAGCCCTCACGATGTAGAAGAATGATCTACAACCCGATAACGAATCCAAGCAATGGCTACGGTATACCCGTGCTCTATAACACAGCCCATGGGTCTTCTCCTCACCCTAAAATATTTTCTAAATCCACGAATATTCAGAGGCTCATCCCAATTGCTCTAGTCTATGTCATGGTCCAAGGTCCAGTCTAAGAAAGCTAATAATGATTCTGAAAATTAAACAGCCTCTAACTTGGATATTCTATTATGCTCAAGGCATAATGACAGAATTCTAGGATTCAGACAAGAGATTTGAAGGCAAAAGCTAGACATAAGTTTGAATATTAGCCATTAATTTGCAGCACAGATGATCCAGGAGTTCTTAATTAAAATGTTCAAACTTGCATGCAGAGCACCAACTTGATTCAACATAATCAATGCTTCAAAACCTTGTGCTGTGCAGACTGTTATATATATATATATATATATATATATATATATATATATATATATATATATATATATATATATATGTATGAGGAGTCAATCTACTACAAAGTGATACTTGAAAATATTTCTATGTTTGTGATGATTATTACTCAATATGGAATTAAAATATAAAAAATATTTTAAATTTTGCTTTATTAAATGGTGGACTGCGAGCTTATTAGAAAAAGGTTGTAGCATTTCCTTGCTCTGCCGCTGATTATGATTGATGAATAAGACATTAAATCCTTTTATGAGGTAAGTCATCTTTTTGTTCTGGGGCATACAAAAGCTGTTCCTTTTTACTTTTTTCAAGTCAAAGGGAACAACTCTCCCAGCTAAGGGTCAAGTCAAAAGAACCTCCAAGTTGAAGGTTGAGAGCTCGATACGTGGGGGGGTGCATGACTGGTAGTGGTAGACCCGACCCCAGTTTGCCAATAAAAAGAGTGAAGTATTAGGAAACAGAATGGTATATGGAAGGACAAAAGCATATATATATACATATATATATATACATATATATATATATGTATACATATATATATATGTATACATATATATATATGTATACATATATATATATATATACATACATATATATATATACATACATATATATATATATATATGTGTGTGTGTGTGTGTGTGTGTGTGTGGATGGAGAGAGAGCATAGTCCATGTGCACATTAATCCAATATATACATATATATATATATGTATATATATATATATATACATATATATATATATATATATATGTGTGTGTGTGTGTGTGTGTGAATGGAAGGACAAAAGCATATATATATACATATATATATATATATATATATGTATACATATATATATATATATATATGTATACATATATATATATGTATACATATATATATATATGTATGTGTGTGTGTGTGTGTGGATGGAGAGAGAGCATAGTCCATGTGCACATTAATCCAATATATACATATATATATATATATATATATATGTGTGTGTGTGTGTGTGTGTGGATGGAGAGAGAGCATAGTCCATGTGCACATTAATCCACGTTTAAACATGCTTTTAAATCTAAACCGTCCGATCAATGAGATCGACGTTTGAAATTCAAATTTTAAACACAAGAGAGTACTCATGTTTAATATTTGAGCCCGGTATAAGTTGTTTTTTAATACAAAGATTTCAACCATTGATCTTCAAGATCCTGAGATCTTTGAGAATGTTTAAGCATCGATTGATGTGTACATACCTGAAAATTAAACAGCCTCTAACTTGGATATTCTATTATGCTCAAGGCATATTGGCAGAATTCTAGGATCAGACAAGAGATTTGAAGGCAAAAGCTAGACATAAGTTTGAATATTAGCCATTAATTTGCAGCACAGGTGATCCAGTAGTTCTTCATTAAAATGTTCAAACTTGCATGCAGAGTACCAACTTGATTCAACATAATCAATGCTTCAAAACCTTGTGCTGTGCAGATTGTTATATATATGAGGAGTCAATCTACTACAAAGTGATACTTGACAATATTTCTATGTTTGTGATGATTATTACTCAATATGGAATTAAAATATAACAAATAATTTAAATTTTGCTTTATTAAATGGTAGACTGCGAGCTTATTAAAAAAAGGTTGTAGCATTTCCTTGCTCTGCCGCTGACTATGATTGATGAATAAGACATTAAATCCTTTTATACGGTAAGTCATCTTTTTGTTCGGGGGCATACAAAGCTGTTCCTTTTTACTTTTTTCAAGTCAAAGGGAACAACTCTCCCAGCTAAGGGTCAAGTCAAAAGAACCTCCAAGTTGAAGGTTGAGAGCGCGATACGTGTGTGTGGGGGTGTGCATAACTGGTAGTGGTAGACCCGACCCCAGTTTGCCAATAAAAAGAGTGAAGTATTAGGAAACAAAGTGGTATATAGAAGGACAAAATAAATAAATAAATATATGTATATATATATGTATATATGTATATATATGTATATATGTATATATATATATATATATGTATTCATATATGTGGATGGAGAGAGAGCATAGTTCATGTGCATATTAATTCATACTTAAACATGCTTTTAAATATGATCAATGAGATCGACGTTTAAAATTCAAAATTTAAAAACAAGAGAGTACATTCATACTTTTTGTAGGCACAATAAATGAGCCCGGAATAAGTTGCTTTTTAACATAAAGATTTCAACGATTGATCTCCAAGATCTAATAGTTGAGATCTTTGAGAATGTTTAAACATTGATTGATGTGTACATGTACCAATTTGGGAGGAATGAGTAGTAATAGCATTGTTCTTTATTTTTTAAAATTATACTCATGTTGGAAAAAATAATGGGTGGATATGAATGGGCATGTCAAAAGTGAGCATGATATGGTTTATATATATATAGAAAGATTGGTATACGATAATATTATTATATGATAAATATCCAACAAATTTAAACCATTCAATTTAAAAGATAGATAATTGATATTTGAGCTTTAAAGCTAAAAATATACTTGTACTTGTAAAAGTGCATGTAATTCAAAAAGTAAATCTCAATCGTCTATCTTTGTTGAGATTTGTTTAGATATATTAGTATGTAATGATGCATATATATATATATCGAAAGAGGAAGATACCTAAATTGGAGCCATATACATGCTAGGTTTTCTTTTTGATATGCAAGCTGGTTTTAGGCAGATCCCTATCAAATACACAGCCTGGTATCAAACTCAATCGCCTTCAACTACGCCTTAAAAAAATTACCTGAACCCGTAACCAGCCCCTGGCTTGCCGATTCCTACCTTCTTTAAGTTTATAATAAACATGGCTGGTCCCGGTTTTCCCGGAACCAAGAACTTGAATCAAACTGGGATTGGGGTGGTCTCAATCTCGGTTCAGAACTGCAAATTCTGCTTTCGGGCTAAATCTTAAACCACTTGAAACAACAACTAAGCCTTTTCCCATACCAGATGAGTAGGCTACATGGATTCTTTGTTTCCACAGAGCCCTATCATATGCTTAAACCACTTGAAACCAGCCAAAATCCTACAAAAAATTAAAAGTTGAAAAAAATAGAAAAACATGTAGAACCGGAAGTTTGGAACTGCCGTTTCTGGTTTTGACCCAGTTTTGGTTCCATAAAAAGTGGAACTAGAACAAGAAAGGGTGTTCCTCGATTCTGGATCTAGTTCCAATTTCACCAGTTCTAGTTTCAATCGGTTCTTAGCTTGGTTTGGTTCCGGTTGGAACCACCCTCAGTTCCAAACCGGCAATCCCAAAGTTTATATCAAATGGGTTTCTTTAAAAAAAAATTCAAATACATTTCATGCCATTGTTTATCGCCATCGGAATGGTGACATGATGAGAGAGAGCGAGAAGGGTAGATTGTATTTTAAATACAATGGCTTTTCATTTACCTAAAGTCGTCTTTGTGAAAAACTGAAAAGAAAAACGACCCTTATTTACCTTAAACACCTTATTACAATCATGTGTACTCATGCATTCTCTTAAGTTTAGGGTGCATGAGTATTATTTAAAAATTAAGAAGATGTTCTCAAATATAAAGTATAATTTTATTAAATTTATATCCAAAAACAAGAAAAAATGTATGAGTATGCACATGTAAGAGATTACAAGATCTATTCTCCCTATCACACACACACACACACTTGCAGAAACGCGCACATGCACACAAACTTGACCTAGATAACACGATATGAATAAACGCACAGGATTTTACATTTCATATGCGAATTTAACCTGAATTTTCATTTAACTACCTCTGTCATCAACCTTTTCATATGGCCCGCCTGCTATTCCGTTCTCATCCATTTGTTCATTCTTGCAGTCACGCAATCTTTCACTCAAATAATAAGAAAAATATTGAGTCAAATTCGGGTTGACCTGTACATGACGTGAAACATAACATGACCTTGAAATGTGAAATTCCCTCGCAATAATAAAACAATATATAACATGAAAACCCAATACAACACCACTCAGAAATGTGCGCACGTGCTTGTGTCTCGTGTCATGCTTGTGTCCACCCAAAGTGACAAAAACACATTAGGTACCTTGCAAATGACTCACTTGTTTTTTATAGTTAGAAGGCACAAAGAGCGATAGCGCACCTAACTAGCTAGTAGACTCGCAAGATGAAGGTTCGTGAGTTCAATAACGGGAGTGTGCACATGGCATCAACCTTATTAGTATTTGCACACATGCACACACACACACATATAAACAAATAGTGACAGATTATAATAACATTATCTTTTATCTTCTTTTTTTTATAATCTTTGTTTTTAAAAATTACACTCATGTCACCAAAAATCAGTGGATAGTCATGAGTAAGCATGTCAAAGTAGCAAGATCTAGTTTTCTTATATATTATATATAATAAGAAAATCAAATATACCTTATCATTATTTTTTTATGACATGAATATAATTTTAAAGAATGTAAGTATAGCCAGTAAAGCATCAATAAACATCAGTAGTAGTGGGCATGATTCAATATATATATATATATATATATAAACAACAACTAAGCATTTTCCCATACTAGACGGGGTCGGCTACATGGATTCTTTGTTTCCACGGAGCCCTATCATGTGCCATGTTAGCAGTTAACTCACAATAAGCTAGATCATTCTTTATTGATTCAATATATATATATATATAGAGAGAGAGAGAGAGAGAGTTGTAATAGATCATTGGTCATATTATCAATAAGAATAAAGTGGTTGATAACAACAGAAGCCGTCAACTTGTTCATTCTACAGTGGATTCATTGAAGTAATGAATGTGCATCAAGTGCAACCTTCATTCTGATAAAATTATAAAGAAATCCCCACTCTCATCGTTTGTTTTTTCCCATTAGGTGAGTAAATTGATGATGGGCAAGCTCATCTTAACTCGTTTAAGAAACTGAGCATGAACTCGAGCTCGAACTTGATCGAGCTACTATCTTTAAGCTTAATATAAACTCAACGTATACTATAGCAATTCGAGCTCGCCTTGTTAGGCTCGTTCATCTTTTGAGCTTATTTCAGCTTAAGAATGAGTATATTTAAGCTCAACTCGAGATTAAGCTTCATGGGCTCCAATTTGATCTTTAATTTGAATGAGCATGAACTCATGAATGAGCTGAAATTTGATCTTTAATTTGGGCATATGAAATAAAAGCTCCAATTTGGACAGCTCATTTTTATGGGTTCACCTAAGTTTCATTCTACTTCAATTTGCTTCACCCAGGTCCGTCATACGCACTCCCGTGCTATGTTTGGCATAGACTCAGTAAGATGGTAGCACCTGTGACTGCTTGTTTAGCAGCTATATATATATTAATATATATATATATGTTTGGCATAGACTCAGTAAGATGGTAGCACCTGTGACTGCTTGTTTAGCAGCTATATATATGTATATATATACATATGTATATATATACATATGTATATATATACATATGTATATATATACATATGTATATATATGTATATATATACATATGTATATATATACATATGTATATATATACATATGTATATATATATATGTATATATATATGTATATATATATATGTATATGTATATATATATATATATATATGTATATGTATATATATTATATATATATCACTTATTGATGAGAATCAACAAAAGATAATATGATAGCTTCAGAACCAATAGTTATAGTTTCCTCGGTCAGTAGATGTATTAAATGGATGGTGAAAGAAAGGGGAAAATTGATTTGCAGTTTCTGAACTTCAGCACACATTGAGGAACCTTTCTTAAATTCTCCCTCTTAACAAAGAAACAAAAAGGAATATATATATATATATAGAGAGAGAGAGTCTTAATTACATGATGTATTTCGGTAAATGATCTTACATCAACATATTTACCGTTGGAAATTCAAGATCGATAATGGAGATTCAAATCATTTCCATGTGCATTAAATGAAAGTACATAAGTGCAACAATACATTTTATTTAAATCTCTACCATTAATCTCAAAGACCGAATGATAGAGATGCTTATATAAGATTATGCAACTAAGACTCTCCCCTCTCTCTTTTTATTTATATATATGTGTGTATATAGGTATATATAGTGATTGGATCATATCCATCACTAACATTGCTTACTCATGCTCGACTATGCATATGTATATAGAGTGATTTGATTATATCCACCATTGATGTTGCTCACTCATGCTCGACTCGGGAGAATGAGTATAACAACATTGTCCTTTGTCCTTATCTTAAAACTCTTAAATTCTTTTAAATATACTTATACCGCCAAAAAACAATGAGTGAGCATGTCAAAGATAGAGAGGATATTAAAGAACTCTTGAATACTAATCAACTTGTGAGATTGATGCCATGGGTATCGAATTATTGACTTTCAACTTGTGAGTGAACCTTCTAATCATGTAATTAATGCTTGTTGTGCTCTCTAATACTCTTTTAAGGTTGCCTACTTTTTGTGAAACTTTCATAGTATAATTTTTCATACTTTATTATCGGAGCTATAATTAAAGCTCACTTGAAAGCGGTTAAGCCACCTTAAGAGTGTATTTCTCACATGCATATTCACCATATAATAATTTTGCAAGGGTAATTAAATCAAATTGATCAAGCACAAACCGAAGAGTATAATGAATGGCTTGTACCTAGTTGTTGGTTGCATGTCTAATGCTTCTTCCAAGAATTATTAAATAAAAAGAAATTAAAAAAATAAGGGAAGCCTATATGTAAGAGAGGCTAACATCTCACATGCACCACCAACACATGCATCAATCATTTCAACAAGTCCATGGTGCACCTGCTGAGACTCGAGCAGGCCCATGCTCATCATTCCTCCTTGCGCACACATCATTTAAAATCTTGCAAATACTATATCTTATATTACTATAAAATAGAACACATTCATTGGAATATGACAGGCTCCGGAGCAGGCCCATGCTAGACATGGCCGGTTCCGGTTTCTAATCCATCAATTTCGGTTTATCCTGAACTAGGAACTGGAATTGGATTGGATTGGATGGGTTTTGGCTCTGGTTCGAGGCCTGAATAATTTAGAATTGAGAAAAAAGTAAGAAAATTTTGAATTTTTAAAAGAATAAAAAAGATAAGGAACCGACAGGTTGGAATTGCTGGTTCCGGTTCTGGTCCTTAGAAGGTAGAACCAAAACCAAACCAGGTGATCTTGGTTTTGGGTCTAGTTTCAAGGGTTTCAGTTGGAATTGTTGGGTCAGTTTGGAACCAACCATGTCTAGGTTCTGCTTCACATAGAACCATAAACAGTATTCAACTACTTTCACTTGGTTTCAGTTCCGGATCCAGTTTGAGCGAAAAAATAGAAAAGTTTAAGTTTTTTTTAAAACAATATAAAATGGGGCTGAACTGGGGGTTTGAATAGGGGATTCCTGTCTCATAGGAGGAGGAACATTTTCAGGTCTGGTTAAGACAGTTTGGATTTAGGTCGGTTTTGGATCCGGTTTGATTCTGGTTGAAGGCGGATGGATTTGATCTATGTGGTGAAGGCTTTTTCACTAGTAATTATTAAATTAACTACATTTGACAGTCTGCAATAGTATCATTTGCTTCAAAGATCCTATAATGTGGTTGGAGATCCTCTTTAAAGAGCCTTTTTTATTATGACATTTTTAAGCTTAATAACTGCATTGGGCTGAAAATCATCTCAAATTTCAAGTCAAAAGGAGTAATAGCTCATCAGGCTGCGGGGTTGACTCACGAGTTGAAGGTCATGAGTTTGATACCGAGGGTGGGCATCTATCTTTGCCCTAATAGAGCTCCATCCAGAAGGCTGAAGAAACTAGATAGAACTCCATTGAATGTGCAATGATAGAGATCCATCAAGAAGGCTGAAGAAACTAGACATCAATAAGAGGGGGGAAATGGCCTTATGAAGTTTTCATTGGAAAGCAAAATTTTCGTTTGTGAAGTTTTCTATATTTGCTAATATCACACATGATCAAGCACAACGATGACTAACACATAGACAAATCCAGTTAGTATTAGGTTAAGGTTTCAGGTTTTGTTTTGGTTTTGGTTTTGGAAAGTTCGTCATCGTCGATGTTGAGCATATGTGTGCTTTTACAACAAGGACCATGTGTGTCCTATATATATAAACATATATATAAACCAAAAGAGAAGTTTTCTATATTTGCATATGTATATGTGTAACATATTTGCATGCATGCACGAAAATTTTCACTTTTATATCCTCTGGTTTGTGAAATTATTTACTCTATAATTGTTTTTTTACATTTTAGTGACTTGGAGTTTTTGTCATTATAACACTTGCGACTTAAAACTCAGTTTAGTGATTTTTGACATGACACATGACAATAACATAGTGATACATCAATACCATTTAAGTTTCTTTAGCAGCTTTGAGATGAAGTGCAATGCATGTGAGGATATGGCAATGACATGCATGATAATGTAGCATTGATATAAGCGTCCCATGTTAGAAAAACAAAAGATATTACCTATTGAATATAAGTATATAATGACACCAACTAAATGTTAAAGTGTCAAAAAGTCATAAAGTGACAATTTCTCAAACCACAATATACATATATATATATATATATATATATATATATATATATATATATATATATATATATCAGAATAAGTTGAATTAGATCAAGCTTGTGCCTCTGTACGCACAAGATACTCAACGAAGATCTGTTGGTGTACTTCACTGCGAGCTGAAGCATGGGGAGCGATAAGATGCACACAAAAGCATGCGCACTCGAACACACATGAAAGACATGATAATTTACTGTAGATTTCCTCCAGTCAAGATAATTAGTGGCTTCTTTTTTATGACAGGGAGCTTTGTTCAAGGTAAACCGTGGTTGGCCATTTATTTCACCTCATAAAGCTATATCATGCCTACTTTATCGTAAATCTACTTAAATCCACACCAAGAGCATCAGCTCAACGGCAGGCGCTCTAGCGCTGTTGCTGCTGGTGGGGAGTTCGACTCCCTGAAAGTGCATGTGTGTGTTAGGCTTCGGCCTCCTCTTGTAAAAAAAAACTACTTAAAATCCAGAAATTTCAGCCCTGGCATGGTAAGATCAACCAGCTTTTGAAACATGGATATATTTAAATTATTAAAACAAATAATAAATAGTCATTATGATATGCATAGATGAGGAAAAGATAACGCAAGCCCAATGTCAATCCGGTAGGTGGTGCCATGTGCAACGTCGGTGGATGTTGATGATCGATCATCCTCTCTCCGTGTGTGTGCATGGAGATAAGATCGCCTTTCTCTTTTGTGCTTTAATTGGCCAACTTGACTTCATCCTTGAACATAATCGCGTTCCACTATGAACTCTGAAAGTTTTGAAAAGGATTCTCAACTTTTCAACTTTTTATGTGACATTTGCATGAATCTCTCTCATAGGAATAAACAAGGAGATGAGCTGCTCATCATTTGGCTAGGGTAAGCTTGCTCTCAGTTCGTTTCATATGGTTCCGTAAGACAAGTTTGGATCTGGCCCGAGTTCACGGCAAGATCATATAGGCATATGTAGTTGATAAGTATACATGCACACACACACACACACGCACATATATATATATTAGATCTGCTCATTCTTCATGCTATGAGTATACTTTGAAAAAAATAAGGGTTTTCATTAAAACATGAAAGGATACTGCTATTATACTCATGCTCCTAAAAAAATAATTATACATAAGAGAACATGATCCAATCTCTTTCTCTTTCTATATATATAAAGAGAGAGAAAGAGCATAGCCCATGTGCATACTCTCTCTAATGAAGCATGCCATCCATGTATGTTGTCTTCCCTCGATAATGAAGCATGGCATTGGATGGATATATATATATATATGTGTGTGTGTGTGTATGTATGTATATTTATATGTCTGTCCATCTGAGGGTGCTTGCAAGTTTATGTGGGCATATGTATATCATATGTGTATAGATGTGTGTTTGTGTGCGTGTTTTTAATCTCCAATACTGATAATGTATGATCTTTGCTCAATGAGATTTTCCCGGACCAAGTCAAGCCCTTACCTTAAGGGTCCCTCCCACAGCAAGCCCTTACCTTAAGGGTCCCTCCCACAGCTGAGTTACAGCTAGCGTCCAGGCACCGGTGGGTCCTTAGTTGACCAGATGTTGCCAATGACTTTCAAGTGGGTCTGGTTCTCAAACCGAACCACCATGTCTAATACTGGGCCATGGCAAGAGGTTCAGATGTAGTGACTTCCAAGTGAATAGATAAATGGGTAGGGTTGGATCCGTGCCATGAACCTTACCTCCAAAACTATTCAATTATCAGCCGTAGTGGAGTACATTTCTTACTAATGCTGACACTATTTGGATCCATCAAACCTGATTCAGATATAATGCTAACGTTGTGTTATCCTTAGTACCTTGGTTCTCTTCTTGTTCAGTGCAATTCTTTAGAGTGTGTAGGATATAAGGTTCTAGAAGAACTGGACCTTGAGGTTCTGGGGCTCGTAATTCTAAGTTTCACTATGCATCAAACACTAAACTCATTAAACTCATTGTTGTCATGGATTATAGTTCTATGTACCCAACTTGAGTCCATGGCATTAAGGAAAAGGTGGATTATACCTAAGGGTTGTACACGAAAATCCAAGCATTTCATTCTCTTGTATTATTATTCTGTCAGGTACAAAAACCCAAGCATATTATTATTATGTCAGGTACAAAAACCCAAATATCAATACCATAGTCAATCGTTGACCCATGTAGATCAGATCTAAGACTAGCACCCAAGTCGAGGTATGAATCAATCAAACCCTTACCATCTTAGTGATTCCAACTTCTAACTCGGAAAGGCCGTCTCAACTTAGAACTAGGCGAAAGTCGAGCCAGGAAACGTCTATCTTCTTTTGGTCAGGTAACCAGGCACAGGTTTGCGGCAGTCCAGTCATCACTTCCCACTCGAAGTGGGTATACCAGTCCACCTTCCCCTCTAGACATCACCGAACTCACACCTTATCTTCGCGACTTTTCTATTTATTATTATTAACAATTAAAACAAATAATCCGAGTACAAAGTATACTTAAACCAAAATGGTGTTTAATAGCAGTACATACACCATATATTGACAATTAAAACACATAATCCGTGTAAAAAATATACTTAAACCAACATGGTGTTCAAAGGCAATACACACCACATATATATATAAAGAGAGAGAGAAAATGTGGGTGATGCACATAAAATGAGACTGAACATCTTAAAATCTCAACCACTAGATCCTTAGATGATCAATGATTGAGTTATAAAAAAATAAATAAATTATTATACCTTTTATAAGTGTATTTGAATGCACTCAGTATTATTTTGTTTTTCTTAAAAATCTCAACCTTTGATATTAATAATCGAATAATTGGGATCTTTAAGTAGATTTACCTACATATGAACTCCTTCTCTCTCTTTATATATATATATATATATATATATATATATATATATATATATATATATATATATATATATATATATACATAAAAACATATACGTGCATAATTCGTTGCTTTAACTGGTTTAGCACTTTTAGCGTCCAAGTCTTATGAATGGAGGAAGCCGACACAAGGAGAGATTTTACCCACAAAGTGACCTTATCTTCGCGACTTTTCTATTTATTATTATTAACAATTAAAACAAATAATCCGAGTACAAAGTATACTTAAACCAAAATGGTGTTTAATAGCAGTACATACACCATATGTTGACAATTAAAACACATAATCCGTGTAAAAAATATACTAGGCAATACACACCACATATATATATATATATATATATATATATATATATATATATATATATATATATATATATATATATATATATATAAAGAGAGAGAGAAAATGTGGGTGATGCACATAAAATGAGACTGAACATCTTAAAAATCTCAACCACTAGATCCTTAGATGATCAATGATTGAGTTATAAATAAAAAATTAAAAAAAAATATTATACCTTTTATAAGTGTATTTGAATGCACTCTGTATTATTTTGTTTTTCTTAAAAATCTCAACCTTTGATATTAATAATCGAATAATTGGGATCTTTAAGTAGATTTACCTACATATGAACTCCTTCTCTCTCTTTATATATATACATAAAAACATATACATGCATAATTCGTTGCTTTAACTGGTTTAGCACTTTTAGCGTCCAAGTCTTATGAATGGAGGAAGCCGACACCCACAAAGTGGGGCCAACATGGCTCGGATCGAGTTACTCGAGGTCCTTGTGGGCTTCCGTGCACCATGGTTGAGAATATATATATATTACAAGTACGTATACGTTTGTTGATCCATTGCTGCCTATGGTGTCTAGAATTTTTAGGCTAATTACATTCAAAATACTTTTTACTAATTTTTAAATCAGTGAAACCGGGCCTTCAAATTTTATGGTTCTTAATCAGCTTGTTGATCCGTGCACCAGGGTTCTTAATCAGCTTGACCTTTCCAACCAAAACCAAACCGGGCTAAGAACCAACTGAACCTAGAACCAGTGAAACCCGGCCTGAAACTAGGGTTCACCCAGCCTGATTCTGGTTTCGCTTTTTCTAAAACCAAAACGGGATCCAAAGGAGAAGCACCGGTTTTGGTATTTTTTTAAAAAATATTAATATTTACTTTTCCAATAAATTTATCGGTTCTAAAATTATAACCAAAACCGATCCCGAGCCGATTCGATTATGATTCCTGGTTAACTGAAACCAACGGTTTAAAACCGTACCGAGGACGGGACATGTCTAGTGCAAGGTATCAATTTGATGAGCGAAATTCCAATGCTGACCATCGCAGCAATTGTGTTATATTGACGTCACAATCACAAAGTCGCTTGATCAAAAGAGAAGAATAAAATACAGAATAAATCGTTAGTTGGAAACACGCTATCAAGTTGTATAAGTCTACATAAAATATAGTTTATAAATAATGGTGCACACTAATCTTAAGTTATAGTATTAACTCGATCATTATCCTCACCAAGAAGAGATTATCTTTGTTAAGCCTCTCGGAGACTCGCTTTTCATCATGCTCTTAAAGAAATTACCATGACTAATTGTCTCAATTTTGCTGCCAACTAATCCGCACTCTCCTCTTTAAGACTGTACTCAAGGAAGATAGTTCTCATAAGTAATACAAAAAAAAGAAAGAATACTAACTATAGCCTGATTCGTGTCGAACTCAAATTATATTGCAAGCTTTTTGAAACGGGTCGTAATTCGTGTCTGACAAATTCAAGCCACATTAACAGGGCTAGCAAGTCGGGTCGCAAATCGATTGTCTTGCCTTGATATTAAAAGATGGTTAACGATAATATTTAGTAAAAGAATAAGAACCCCACATGTGTAAGTAAATCCTCTTCAACTTCTCTACCATCTAAAAGTTCCAAACATCGCACTCAAACCTTTTAAGAAAAATAAAATAAAAATAAAAGAGAAAGATCCTCACTCAAAACGTGCCGTCATTACGCAGCCTCTCATATTTGACCATCTCTCTCTCACACACAGCACCTTCCTTTTTCTTTCTTTAACCGCCACTCTCTGTATAAATCGTCACTCTCTTCCTCACCCACACAATTCAGATAACTCTCTCTCAGCACGATTTCACGTAAGCTCCGTCTCCCTTTCTAGAATTCAGACGCTACCATGGCTGCCCTGGAAGCTCTCTCTCTTCCCCACGACCGCAGTCGATTCCCATCACCAGCATCGACGGTCACCGCCACCACAACTTCAGACGAGTCCTCCCTGCCGTTCGATTCATGGAAGAAAGGCAAGCGTTCGAAGCGTCCCAGATCAGAAGACGAGTACCTCGCCCTCTGCCTTGTGATGCTCGCGAATTCCGGCCAGTCATCCGCACCACCGCCATCAACCGCAGCATCGCAACCGTCCATCTCCTACCGATGCTCGGTCTGCGACAAGGCCTTCCCTTCCTACCAAGCCCTGGGAGGACACAAGGCCAGCCACAAGAAGACTGGGTTCGGCGAGTCAACGGACCAACCTGCTGAACGCACCAAGTTGGCTAAGGTCCACCAGTGCTCGGTCTGCGCCAAGCTCTTCCCCACGGGCCAGGCTCTCGGTGGCCACAAGAGGTGCCATTGGGATGGTGGTCACGCCAACAACTCCGACTCGGCGCACTCGGCCCACTCCAAGGAGCCACGGTTCGACTTGAACCTACCCGCCCAGCCCGAGTTCTGGACTCAGCCCAGTGATGAGGAAGTCACGAGCCCGCTCACCAACAAGACCCACTTATCATGAATATTCTTACACATATAGCTTAGGGTTCCTTTCACGTATATGTACTGAAATTCTTTTGATTTGTTTATATGAATCAATAATGATTGGTTTATTATCTTGTAGCTTCTCCATATGTACATTCTTTATTTCAATATTGCTTGTGGATTCATCTTTTGAAAAAAAGAAATATTGGTTTCTGTTATTTATATTTTTTTTGGGTGAGAAGGCTAAAGCTTGAAAAACACCCACCCACACATGCACACTCTGGGAACTCCCACCAACAACAATGCACTCTATGGAGTCGAACTCCCACCACCAACAATGGCACTAGAACACCTTGTTATTGAGCTAATGCTCTTTGTGCAGTTTTGGTCGTCTGGATGGGATTAAAAAGTTACCTGAATCAAACAAAACTAAGCCTTATCACACTTGAGTAGAAAAGTATAAATAGTTAAGGCGGTCTAATTTCACGGCAAGTCGATTCTCGTCGGCCGGCTAAAGGACCAAGCTGCTGGTAGATTGTCTCGGTTTGACTCGTTACTTATATGAGTATAACTTTTCTATGTTTGATTCTCATATCGTTGGTGTTACATTGCTTGCCCCTTTAAGACTCTGAGAAGGCCAAAAGGAAGTAATCGTGTTGTTAGAGTGAAGACGACCGGACATGGCGTGTGGGGGTGGGGGGGTTGTCAAGTCGTGTGTTGACAAAACTAGACGTATTAGAGATAACTCCGAGTCCAGGAGTGTGCTCCACGGCTCTTCCAATTTTGTGGGGCTTCGATGACACAATTATTATGAAGTAGTTGCTTCTATCTTTTATATTTCC